>NTHP01000003.1:2351279-2362856 GCA_003416845.1 Oplegnathus fasciatus | reverse complement strand
AAAAAAAAAAAAAAAAAGATTATATTTACCCGAGGTCCTGCACAGTAACCTGAGAAGAAACACAAGGTGCGGTATACCTTACAAAAGAAGAAACTCCTACATGTGTGTGAAATGTATTGTATATCATGCTGCTATGCTGTGTTAAGAAAGTGTCAGGAGGTGGGGTAGATTGTTAAGTATGACTACATGGAAAATGGAATATTACTCTCTTTGGTTTGGTATTGATCTTCTCATCTTACTCATGGCATGAAAGCTAATACTCATATTTCCCAAAATATTAAACTATTCTTTTAATTGCATTATCAATCCAGGATATAAAGAAAAGGTTTTATGGTTTGGTAAATCAGCTTAATAGCCTGCTGGTCCTGTTTGTGTGTTACAGGCACATGTTATGCTGGTGGAGAGTTTTCCAGCTTCACTTATTTTATCAATTGAAGTGCATAATATTCCCATAATATTAGGACTTTAAAAGGTCAGGTCAGGGTAGGGGTTAGTGAGTCCTATAGTAGCTCATATTTCTCATTCATTCAGTATTGTATTTCGGGACCTTATTCAACTTTTAAATGACTTTATTTTAAAACGTTATCATATCATGGAGTAACATACATTCTGTTACAGCTAATCAACATTTAGTTTATCATGTATCATCATAAATATAAAAGCATTACTATTTTAGGGACCATTTCTGCCTGGCCTTTGTTATATATACATACTGTAGTCTTTGGGTCCTGTCCCGAGGCTCTCCAGATAATGAGGAGGAGATTTGTTTGCAAGTTGGCTGTCAAAGGTGGTAATCTACTGGTTAAAACTGAACAATGTTGGCAGAATATTAATACGATAACACACCCAGATCAGTATCACTACACCCAGTGTGGTGGCACAGAAGTGAAATTCACCTATGATCGGAGTGAAGACCAAGCACCAGGGTGTTGTCAGCCCTGAGACTAGAGGACAAGATGTTTTGAGTTGATGAGAGGCTGTTAAAATTGTTGTCCAGTGATAAGTCTTAGACCTTAACATCATCCACAACAACTTTGTTTTGGCAGTTCCTGTGTTGAGTCATTCTCTAATTGTGAGTTAGCGGTTTTCAGGTCTCCAGACATCACTTAATATTGTACAGCGGAGACATGACACAGCGTTCAGTGCTTCACTATCTATTTTCCTTCCTTTAAGTGAAGAACAGTTATACTTAGCTTCACTTGTGAGACTTCCTGTGGGCTAGAAACCAGATCCAGAACTGCCGCAGTGGATGCTCTTGTCTTTAAGCTTCTTGCTGATGTTGTATTCATTAAGACACAGTGCTTTCACGGTATTGGAGCCTGGCTTGTGGCTAATAAAGTTCAGTTTAAGTGCTCCATGAAATAGGCTTCATCACATGTGCTGAGGAAGAGCTCTCAAACAGTACTTTGTGAGTCTCCTCTAACCTTTGCATAATTCATCACACTGTATATACGACATACTCCAACCTCCCTTTTGCCCATTAAAGTGAAGCAGTGGAAGTGACCAAAGCAAAATTTAATCCTGCAACCGCACATTTTGTTTGATCAGCTGTCAAAAGATTTTCGAATGAGTTTGCAGTTAGAACTTGGATCACACAGTGTGTGTTTTCTGCTGTGTTTGTAGGCAGCATGAATCCTCTGTGTGTACTGCAGTTAGATGATCCTCCACAGAGGTTTAACACCTCTCTTCTGAAGAACACAACCAATCCTGCCTGGGACCAGCCGTTCATCTTGTAAGTTTTACCATAGCGCATCGCAAGCAATCAGTGCTTTTGGAAAGATGTTTGTTTTTGTTTTTTCTGTGCTATCCATCAACATCTGTAATGCTTTCTTTTCCTGAATATTCTTTTATTTTTCTATCTCACCAGTGAATTGAATGGGCTTTCAAAAGAGCTCAATATTCAGTTGATGAATGATGGACAACCTCAAGAGAGTGAGTAAATTACTGGTTGCCTTTTTGATACATGTGTTTTAGTCATTATGACAGAGAGTTGTTCTGTAATTAGCTGTGACTGTCACATGTTTTGGTACTACCAAACTTAATTAGGTGTGTTTTTGTCTTTTTCAGATTCCTTACTTGGTCAGGTGTCAGTGCCTTTTGATCTTGTAAAGAAGCAGCCCAAAGGACAGCAAACATTTGCACTCATGACCAAAGACGTAGTGACTGGATCACTTACTACTGACGTAAGATCATCTCAGTAAACACTGGGATATTATCACACGTTTGCCTTTAATATCAACAGATATAGTTTAATTTTTCTACATGTATCTGAGGTTTTCATGGACACAAAAGCACAAAGGTAGAATATTAACGGTGGGGAATTGTATCCTTCAGTTTACCTACCTGGAGCCCAGTGAGGTGAGGTCCTGGCACCCTCCCACCCCAGTCTCCAATAAGAGGGTGGAGATGGACCGTACAGTCATGCCCTGTGGCACGGTGGTCACCACCATCACCGCGGTGAAGAGCAAGCCGGGTCGACCACTCCCTCTTGGACTCAACATAGGTACAGCACCAAAAACTGTGAGACTAAACAGCACTGACAAGGAGGACAGAGTCTTATTCAGAGAAGGCTTGTGTCCTATAATTGATACAAAAACCAGATATAATACAGGGAGGCCCATGGAGGTTTATATTTATGGTAGTGCTGCTGATGTAAGACAGAGAAACAGCTGGTACAAAGAGATAGTGATAGTTTTCCAATTTCCACATACTGTTCCAAAACAAGAGTATAGGCTGGACTTTCAGTTTTGAAAACCAGAGTTCTCAGCAGCCAGCAGATCTATGGTGGAGTCACTGGTATTGGCAACAAGCCTGTTTCTCTGCTGATGTATGATGATCCTTTGGTGCCGTTGAGCATTGACAATCTTGTTTTCCCTTTAAACACGCAGTTACTCAAAGTAAGCACAAGTTTTAAATATGAATAAATATCTACTTGAATACTGAGATAATAATTATAATTATAATTATCTGAATATTGATTTAATCCATATAATTTGTACACAAATTCCTGCAAATTGCATCACCATTTTATTTTAAAAAGCTGTTGTAAATTCTGCAATAATCACATAAAACCTCTGAAAGATCCTGCTAGGACTTATTAAGCAGAGGCAGTTTTTAGCCATGCTAGCAGCGTGGCTCTATGGATGGCAATTTACATATATCTGCTAAACAATAGCATGTTAGCATGCTGATGTTAGCATTCAGCCTCACAGAGCGGCTAGCGTGAGTCTCGTTATTACAATGTCAACTGGAGTCGAGACCTTAGAAACCAAAACAATGCAAAACCTAAATAGAGTAATGAGAGGTTTCTGTATTATATATCCAAAACTGGATTACAGTTAAAATACACTGTTAGACCAGTTCCATCCCTAAATAAGTCTATAGATGACTACAAATAAGTGCAAAGTGGTCAAATAAGCCGTACGTCAGTGATCTCTAAAATCTTATAAACACTACATCTACACAATAGTAAGTTGTGATGACACACACATTTTAAACAATAGCAGAAGGGCATTCTAGATGTTGATAGGCCTTTTTCATGGAAGACATTTTGACACGCCGCAGTAGGAAATAATAATATTATTGATGGTTGAATTCCTTTTAGCTGCTTCAGTTTCATGGCCTTTCTATTGGGCGTCTGTCTCACTGTCACATTGCAATGGCTTATTTAGACACTTGTGTATAACAGAGCCATTGTTAATGTTATTAGTAAGAGCTGTGCTTTTCCCACTATGACAAGTCAAAATGTTTGCTGTGAATTAGTTGACCACAGCTGAAAATGCAAGTCATTTTTACCAAAGTCTGTCATGCACATTGTCAAATCTTAACATTTTATGTTTTGAACATTATACTCATGAAGCAGTCGATTAAGATAACTTCGTGCTCCCTCAGATCCTGCCCAGAAAGCGGTGGCCAACAAGCCCAAGCTGTCGGAGCGTCGTGTTTCAGAGCAGGCGTCTATGCTGGGGGCCACAGTCAGCAAGGCCTTGTCCTCTTCTGATACCGAGCTGCTGATGCTCAATGGCACGGACCCGGTGGCTGAGGCCGCCATCAGACAACTTCACCAGTCTGCCAAGCAGAAGCTCAAGTCCCCAGTGAAGAAGAGTACCATCATCATCTCTGGCATCGCCAAAGTAGGTTCCAGTACCAGAGGAACTCTTCACTGGTGCATTATATTGTTTCACTTTTACTATTTCACTTTAGTAAAACAGCTTCACTTATTTATTCAGGGTTTTAAATGAGTGGGAAATGCATAGAAGCCGAGGACTGATCGGTCTCTAGAAAGCAGTTTCCACCAACACTTTTTAAGATGTTACCTAACCTGCTGATCATGACAGAGGAAAGAAATGGATCTTAATTGATCAATGTCTAGAGCAGGAAGACACTGTTGAAGTACACTTCAGTTCCCATGAATAAAACTGGGCCTTCCAGTGGAATAATCCCACTGCCATCCTCCTCCCAAATTACTTTAAAAGACAGGTGAACACAGGTCCTCAGAGCTGCCGATGCAAATAGTTGGTCATTCGATGCCAGAGGAAGTATTTGCATGAGAAATGCAAAGGAAATATCTCTGCACTAGAAATTAATTTTAGAAATGGGAATATGTTTTATTTCCCAGACGCCGTTGTCTCAGGATGATGAGCTAGCTCTGATGGCGGGCTACGCTGCAGCGATGGACGCCTCAATGTCAGAAGGCAGCTCTACTCAAGATATGACCACAGCGATTGCGTCAGGAACCAGTAGCCCTCCAGAGGAGTCTGAGCCCCAGGAAGGCCCCAGTGGAATAGGCCGGCCTCCAGAGGACTGGGAGAGCCAAACCGGAGAGGAACTAGACCATACGTCGCTATCCATGTGTGTGTCTGAGGCGAGCTGTAAGAAGAGCAGAGGTGAGAGATCACTGAGGGGACTCGCTGACCAACCACAAGCCATGAGTAACTGTGGACATGGTGACATAGCTCGTCTTTTTAGGCCTATTATTCCTTAAATCACACTTCAGATCCTCCAAACACATATTGCCATAAAGGCAGAACTTGATCAGTTTGGCTGTTTTCATGGCCATCTGTTGCTCCTCAGTGATGCAGACTGTTTTTGTGTTCTTTTCTCTCTTTCCTTCCTACTCTTTCAACCTTTCCTTTTTGAACTGTCACCACTGCCATCTTAGAGGAAAGCAGTGCTAAGCACACATTATATCCAGATGAGTAAGTTATTTCATGAGTTACTTGTAGTATCCTTGGTACTCTAGTATGTGTAGTGTCTGCTAGCTATCAGTAGAGTAGGTAACATAGTTTTTTCTGCAGTGTCAAATTCATTTTCGGTTCATGTAAAATCAATTAGATATTAGTGGATCATATAGTTGTTGTAATTTAGAACTTGTACAAGTGTTGTGAGGCTGCACAATATAGACAAAGTACTGTGAATATTTTGAGATATTCACTTGCAATATGATGTATTGCATATTAGGAGCTCTGGTGGCAAAGACCACCCTCACTATTTCACTCCATAATTACATTATAAATATGGGTTTCAGAATGCAAACTTTACTTTTTAGTGCAGAGTAAAATATCACACATATAATGGAGCTCAAACATCTTCTCATATTGCAATACTAATAAAAGTTTTTTTCTGTATAGTATATTGTTCAGCCTTTTGCTGTGTCTATTATGTGTGGAGGATACTGATGTTCCTCATAATTTGTCATTAATTAGTCTTCACATTGTTTTATATCAAACCAATCTAATCCCCAGATATTAGCAAATCCCAGAAACTCCTTATGTGCTGAAAGGAAGGAATGACGCTTGCAGTAAGGTTGGACTATGCGGCTGCTCCCTGTTGGTACAGTTCAGTGTGTGTTAGCTGGTGATTAAACACAGTTTATTGACGGAGCTCTCTTCCAGAGGAAAGACCAGTAATCAAAGGGGGAATAAAAAGAATCTTTCCCGTCCATGCCACATTTTTTCACCATCAATAACCAACAATTTCCAACTAACACAAATTCTGTGCCACTGCTGCTTCCGCTGTCTTCAAATTGCTGCTACTTCTGATACTTCAGATGAATATTATACATGCCCTGAATATTTTATTTTATTTTGCCTTGAGTGGTGTCATCTTGACATAGTCCTTGTCTCAAGGTACCACAATGACTATTTCCTGTCCTTTGTTTCTCCACTACAGGCAGCTTCCTTCAGAAGAGTGCCAAGCTCTTCTTCCGGCGGCGTCACCAGCGCAAGGACCCGGGGATGAGCCAGTCACACAATGACCTGGTTTACTTGGAGTCTCCGGCCGCAGTGGAGCGAGCCAGCCGAACAGCCACACTTAGCCGTATGCTCAACCGCAAGAGTAAGAATAAGAGCAAAGCCAATGGCTCTACCTCCATGGGGGAGCCACATGCGTGACCCCCCCCCCCCTCGCCTCAGTCCCTCCTACAACAACTACCGTCACCACCTCCACCTCAAACTTGCACTGGCAAACTTCCTGGCTAACCTACTCCCCCTAATGCCCGACTTGCATACTGGGACTCCCGCATTATGAATGGGAAAGCTGTGCAGATGGAAAAATATCCTCTTTTACTGCCATTTCCTGCTTCCTAAAAGAAGCAGATATTCCACCAAAAGCAAGTGTGTGCATGTGTGGATGAAGGTCTCCTGTCATGGATTAATGGCATTTCAGAGGATATTATTTTGCATGTTTCTTTTATTTGATTTTATGCAACATTTTGAAATCTTTAAGTGCTTTTGTGGCCTTGTTACCGACAGAAGGGACTGCCGTGGGCCGTCACTCTTTACCTCACTGACCCTGAGGGCAAAGAGTAAACTCTCCCTGCTGTAATCCGTAGGTTTTCTTACGGTGGACCAATAGGACCAAAGATGAAGAGAAGAGTGGTATATGTATGATTTGCACAATTTTAGTACCTTTTATTTAAAGTGCAATGACAGGAGCTACTCTTGTGATAGAGATTCATGTTAAAAGCATTCACAAAGGGAGATGATATTGTCACTGCACGACCGGTGCAAGTGGGAGTAATACGACTACTTTTTGACACTAATACTATGAAATATGGTATTTATATCAATATAATTTAAAATCATTGTAATTTTATTCCAATAAATAAATGAAATAAATAAAACACGATTAGAAGAACAGCTATATGTAACGTGCACATAAGAGCTGTAAAACAACATAGGAAAAAATGTCAGCCTCATGTCTAACAAAGATATCAGAACCAGTCATTTATGACTGACATGTACAGAGGTTGTGTAATCATGCAGCACTGGCCATTAACATGAATTAACATCCTTCCAAAAAGCAAAAAAATCAAAGTGACACTGTGGCTGTCATGACGCTTGAGCTACGTGCGAGCATTTTCTGTTTACTCCTCTCTGCAGTGTTCTCAAACGATATGCAACTTTTCCTCCTCGTCTTCCTAAAAAGATTCCTCCTGTACACTACTGTTATCAGCAGGGTTGTTCATGTGTCAAAAGGGAACTGAATGAACCTTTATCCAGGGACTGTGACGTTACACTCGGCCATACTTGTCGCATTACGCACTAATGACATTTGTTCTGCGCTCGTTTCAATCCTGCATTTCATCCGAATGAAATGCTCATTCTTTTATTTGATGTTTTATCGTTTTTAAAAAGATGTAGCTTTGAACACATGAACAAGAGAAAGTGTGAACACCTTTGGGAGCAACCAAACAGTTTGGCTGCTTTTGTTTTTTTTTTTTATCCAGCTAATGATTGTATTTTCCTTTTGTAAGCAGCTTGTTGGAGACGTTTCTGTACATGATGTTAACTACTGTTTTCTTCAATAAGTTAATCTGCTCAGAGAATTGATGCAGCACGGCGACAGACCAGAACTAACAGATTGCCTTACAGTTATTCTGAGGATGATGTCACAGGATTTGACGTGACTTTTGGTTCCTGAGGCTGCGTCCACCGTCACACCAGAGGACTGAAGGACTGTAGCGAACTGTTGGAGTGGCTCACCATGTTCCTGCGCCATCGGCAGTGTCTATAATCAAGATGCCTATGCACATAAAATATTTGTTAACTGAGTGTTTACGTTATTAGACTATCTGACAATTAAAAACACTCACTTGCTGTTCATGGCAACACTACCCTGCAGCTCCAGTGTGGGTTATCTTTGTGTCTTGGTATTTACAGTACATGGTAGAGCTGTGATCCCCTCTGCTCTCTCCCACCATCACTGACTGCAGTCTGATTCGGGCTGAAGAAAATTGTCTCACCATTCACACAGAATCACCTTTAAACTCTGAGGAACAGAGGGGAAAACGGGTTGTTTTAATCATGCTAAGCTTCAGAGCCCTTGCTTATGGCAGCCTTGCAAGCATTGGCTACTGTTATGCATTCAGTAAGCAGTAGGGCTGTATGTGATGAATAAACTGCTTCCTGATGTTTTTTTTTTGTTTTTTATTGGCATCTGCTCCGTGCACAGAAACTGACTGATGTAACTGTTGCTGCAGAGTGTCAGCCATTTCCCCGCAGGGATTGTAACTAATATACATATGGAGTTATTTCATTTTCAGCAATAAATATTGATTGAATAACTGAGATTGTGGCGCCGCTTTGAATGTCCTGGCTGTAGTGAAGTCTCCCCAGTGCTCCTGTGACTCGTGAATCTGCACATGTTGATATGCTGTTTCACTTCTCTGAGTTTACAGAGGCTTTTGTTCATGAAGGGGCAACAGTATGCCGCTTTGCTGGTGGAAAATAATGCGCTATCACTCAAATACTGTACTTAAACACAGGTTTGCGATACTGGTACTTTACTTGAGTATTTCCATTTTATGCAACTTTAGACTCCACTACATTTCAGAGGGAAATATTGTTCATATTTATCTGACAGCTATAGTTACTCGCTGTTTTGCAGATTCTTTCTCATAAAAAAACCTCATCAGCTTTTAGCACACTATGCATTGTTCAGTTATCAAGTCATATCAGTCTGGAATAGTGCTCAGAGGTTTATTATCTCATAAAAAGAGAAAAACAAATGTGCCAGTCTAGTAGGAATATTAACATATTAATATTTAATATTAAATTGCTGCTCATGTTAATGTACATTGTGGATAATACAGCTGTACTTTTACTTCAATATGATTGTGAATACAGGACTTTTCCTTGCAGTGGAGTATTCTTGCATTGTTGTATAATTCATTTTACTGAAGTAAAGGATGTGAAGACTTCTTCCACCTCTGTGTGCTGTAGAATAATGAGTAGAATCATCTAATTTACACCAGTATTAATACAAATACTCTCTAAAGAAGGCTGTGTGGGAATGAATAGGACAGAAATATAGTTAATTAATGTAAAAATGTAGTGTAATTAATGCTTGATTGAGCCTTTATAGCCATTCTGGGCGAGACTACAGTCCCCATAATGCACTCGGCCGCGGTTGGTTTCCGGTCCTGCGCCGTTTCTGGAGCGGATTGGAACCCGGAGTCAGGATTCGATAAATGAAGGGTCTTTTGCAGGAAAGGTAACGTGTTTTCCCACAAATGTACATCGATTTCCTACAAAATGGCGACGCAGTTTTGTAGTCAAGGTGCAGCTGGTTTGTTCGGTTCGCTCGGAGTCTCCTAGAGCCGCCTCCACCGCGGACTGCTTGGCGTTGAAGAGCATCGACTCCGGTTTGGTGCTCTGAGTCTCCGGTCCATCCGCCATGCCGACTGTTCTTTGTTACATTTTACTGAAGAGGAGCCGCTCAGATCGGAGTTAAAACCCGGCTAGAGTTTGGGAACGACTCAAATCCTGGATCCCATCTCCTGCCCGGACTGCATACGTTAATATGCATGCTCCAACTGTGTCGCTTATACCAGAAACCAGTTAACGTTGTCATAATGCACTGCTGTTTAGCCAGGAGGTCTGATGGATCCAACACAGCTGAAGTGTGCCAGCTTTAATGTGTATGCAGGGCTGGAAGTTCACTGACACTCTAACACACTGTGAAAAGTAGTTCCTTTATATAAATGCATGTTTACATACATGTTTTTCTAAGACATCCTGCCCTGGTCCTCGTCTCCTATTAATGGCATGATGTGAACTGTCCTTTCCTCTGTTTGTAGGTTGACATAATGGCTGAGCAGACGCCAGATGAGTTCATCTGTAAGTATGAATCCAGCTCTTAACTGTACTGACAAAGTGTGAGGCTGGGCTGTGATGACAGGTGTGATGTGTTTCGCAGGGTGCGAGGACTGTGGCCAGTACCATGACTCTGAGTGTCCTGAGCTGGGACCGCTGGTGACCGTCCAGGACTCCTTCGTCCTCAGCCGGGCCCGGTGAGTGACCACTCGAAGTGTCAGTCAAACTAGTGATTTCATCCCTCCATCCAACTTGAGTTCATTTTCTAAGATTCAACCAGAGAGAAATAAACGGTGCAGATTCAAAGCTCGCCAGTGCCGGCATTTATCAACCCTGCAGAAGTGTAAACTGACCCTGAGCTCTGTCTTCCTCGTGGAGGGTTATTAATATCATAGACCTTGAAGAGAGATTGTGCCCATTGCAGATGGTTGACTTTCTGTCACTTGAAGTTCCATCCTACACGTATTAATTGTTATTATACTGGGTGAAGTTTTCATAACAATCATACTAATTTGTTCTTGTCCTGGATCAGGTCCTCTTTACCAAACAGCCTGGAGATCAGACAGGTGGCTGACGGGGAGGAGGGGGTGTTTGTTCTGCGCCGGCTTGTCAAGAGGACCCGCTTTGGGCCCTTTGAGGCGAAGAGGGTCGCCCACCTGGAGAAGGAAGGAGCTTTCCCCCTGAAGGTGCGGCCTGATGAATCCTCACCAGGTTGACATGTAGAGAAGACGCACTTGATGCTCTGCTCTAGTGTAAATGGACGGATGTGATAGTTGTCCTTGCTGTTTAAGTTTCTCTTCTTGTTAATCCTTGATCCTTCACCGGGCAGATCTTCCAGAAGGATGGCGCCGTGGTGTGTTTTGACTCCAGCAGTGAAGAAGACTGCAACTGGATGATGCTGGTGCGACCCGCCAGCGACCACAAACACCAGAATCTGACGGCGTACCAGCAGGACGATGGCGTGTACTTCAACACCTCCCAGGTGCTTGTATCCATCCTAAACCCTGAACCTAAACCACCAGCCTTTCGGGGCTGCTGCTGTTGATCCAAGATTTCATTTAGTCATGCAGCTCCTTCATTTCTAATAGGAGATTGGTGTGTTCTTCCTTTTTGCCCCCGCTGTTGGTTTCCCAGGATGTGCTGCCAGGAGCAGAGCTGAGGGTCTGGTACGGAGCTTTCTATGCCAAGAAGATGGAGAAGCCCATGCTTAAGCCTCCACTTCAGCCACCACCTCCAGCAGGTAGATGACATTACAGCACCGATACTGTTGAAGGGTGCCATGGCAACAGTGTGTATGTATGTACAGTGGTGGCCAAAATTATTAGAACACTTGGCATATTTAAGAGGTTTCAGTTGTTTTTGTTGAATTGGCCATTAAAATACCCATCAAACGAATGAAACATCAACAAAGTCATCATTATGCTCTATAAACCATAGAATAGAGCCATCATAAGGAGATTTAGGTCATTTTCCTTACAAA
>NTHP01000003.1:2308789-2334959 GCA_003416845.1 Oplegnathus fasciatus | reverse complement strand
TGTGTGTGTGTGTGTGTCAGCTGTCCTGCTGTGTGGGTGACCTGTTTCAAGTTCTATGTGGGTCTTCACTGCAGGTTGACCCCTTCAGCAGCACAGCAACCTGCCTCTCAATGGAAGTTTCCATTCTTCTTGGCTGCGTGCACACACACACACACTGGGTTCATCCTCAGACAAATTATAAATATTACCTCACAAGAACCTTTCATGGTGTCATTTGTAGACAAATAAGTCATTGCTCATCATCTGAGATAATGATTGTCATGTGATTCAACAAATGACATTAGTTAATTGACGGAGTTGCACCTGTCCTTTCTAAATGATACGAGATTGAGATTAAGCCCCAAACACATCTATTTAATATTTCCTCCTTTGATCACTGACTTCTTTTATTTTTGATTTCTTTTGATTGTCTGATATCAGTTTATGATCTCTTATCTGGTCACCGTCACCAAAACATTTAAAACAGATAACTAACAAACAGGAAGTGGGGATTTCAGCATTGCCAAAAAAATAGAGGACTGACATCCTCTCAGAACCTGTGGTGCAACTTAAAGCATCCGCTGAACCTGAACCAAAGATGTTATCACCTCCAAACATCTGCAAAGTACATAAACAGTCATTTGACTGCAGCCTTCACTGACCCACACATAACATCCAGCAACAGGGACTCAAAGCCACCTTTGTCTGCCTGGGTTGCAGGCTGCCGCTGCGTGGCACAGACAATAAAAGAAGCTGTAAAACCGGTCTTACCGGGCCTCTCTGTTAAAGCAGGAACATTGTTTGGTTCTGAAGGGCTGCTGAGGAGCACTTTGGATTAGATGAAGGAGTTAGCAAACAAGTGCTTGCCCATTCTCCCATATCATGTTTGATTATTCCTGCCTGGCAGATTTGGGGGCTTGTGCCTCCTTCACTTGTACTGACTATAAAGGGCAATTATAGCCAGACTCCCTCCTATAGAACATGACTCTTTTAGTAACCTGATACACTTTGCACATAATAGACTCTTATAAGTTATAGGAGTTTCTTCTGTGCATCTCATTTCATTTTAGTAATAGTGGAAGAATTCCCAGTCCAGCTCACCTATTTCTGCCTTTGAAACACATTCCTATGACTACAATTAGTGATTTATCTCCCTCTCATCTGTCCTCATTAAGGGTTTGCATTTTTAAAGCAACCTCTGCTGGAGATATGTGCGCTGAGGTCATGAATGACCTGCACAGTTGTGTTTGAGGTATGTCAGCAGGGCCAGTGGGCTGATAAAGGGAGCTGTACAAAGGTTGAGCAACAGAGAACAAGAGCTCTGTTTAATGCTCCCCTGATGCATTCCAGGCCGGGCTGGAATGTCCTCAAGGCCTTAAAAGAGCTCCTGGACAGTTAAGAGCACAATCCACATACTTCAGATGAACACTGGTAAATTAATTATAGATGTCACGCTTTCACAGCCTCTAAGGTTAATGATAGTAAACATTTTGCATAGCTGGGAGCTCAGTGAGGATGACATGTAATGTGCTGGAATTTGGATGAGGACAAATGTTATGCCAAATATTACAGCTCAGTGAGCAAAGTATGACCTCAGAATCACTGGCTTAATGTTTTATGAGATGGTAGATTTGAAGTGTCAGTGAGCCAATGGATGTGGAAGGATTAGTTAAAAACAAGCTAACCTAAATACCTTAAAACAATGTTTTCATTTCAGCTGCACTTTGTTTTCACTTTTTGATATTGCTGAGTTCTCCAGCCAAAGAGCCTGACTCACTGAAGCCAATAAAATGTACCATAAAAACTGTGTAATCACTATTTTTTTTTAAATCACAGGGAGCGTTCAGAGCTGCTAGAGGAGGCGAAGAAGATGGAGGCAGCCAAGTTCCGATACATCCTGCCTGTGTATGGGATCTGTGAGGACCCCCAGGGCCTCGTCATGGAGTACATGGAGACCGGGTCCTTGGAGACCCTGCTGGCCACCGAGCTGCTGCCCTGGGAGCTCCGCTTCCGCATCATCCACGAGACTGCGGTGGGAATGAACTTCCTGCACTGCATGAACCCACCACTGCTCCACCTGGACCTGAAGCCGGCCAACATCCTGCTGGATGCTCACTATCATGTCAAGGTAGAGACTTTGTCACGGAGTGGCTTCCTTGGTGCCTCTTAGGGGCATTTTTTTTTAGCCTGCATTGAGTGAAAACATTAAAGTGACCCGAAAAAGGTGATCATTTTGTTGTACTATTAGTTAGATGTAAAAATGTAAAGATATACACTTTTGGCTGTTTGTTACCTTATCAGAACAGCTGCAAAGTTTTTCTATGGCAGTAACGATGTGTAAAGGAATAAGTGATTGGGAAAAATCATCATCAATCATCTCATTGAAATCATGTATTATTAGAGCTCCTTTCAAGTGTAATGATTGAGTGTTTTTGTTGCTGTTAGTCAGATCTGACATGAAGTCAAATCACAGCCGTCTTTGCTTCAAACCTTGTTGAAGGTCACAGTTTAGAAGGAATTTCAGCCGTGAGGTGGTTTGCTGTTCACTTTCATCCATTTAAAAGTGACAGCCCTGCACACGCTCTGGGCAGACAGGTGTCTCTCAGCCTCTGTACAACCTCTAAACAGCTCAGCTGCACTGAGAGCAATGGGTGGGAACCATCATTTCTGGAGTTTAATAGCTGGATGTAAACACCTCACCCGGGCCTGTCCCAACAGGATTAATGCAGCTCCTGTTAAATCTCCCTCTGTTAATGTGTGTGTGTGCGTGCGTGAAAGAGTGTGGGTGTGCACTTTTCAACACAAACGTGAAAGGCCTCTCCTCTCCTACAGGCTGGGACATGGCTGCGTTGCCCTCATCATACCACTGAGTGCACATAATAAGAGCTTAGCAGCCTGTCACACTCAGCGGGCAAAGTTAGTCATCAATGTCACGGTGCTTCATGAGAAAGGCAACATGGTCGCTCTTGTTTGAGGGTCTTATCTGATCTCTCCCCTTCTCAGATATCTGATTTTGGCCTGGCCCGGTGGAACGGCCTGTCACGGGCTGATGACATCAGTAGAGACGGCTTCTGCGGCACTATTGCCTACCTGCCACCTGAGAGCATCATTGAGAAGGACCGAGTGTCGGACACCAAGCATGACGTATACAGGTTGGGTTTTTTAGCAGTTTACATGCAATCTTTTTGTGTGAATGTGTGTTTTGTTTTGGGATGGGTGTTTGCCGTCTGTCTACCTTTCCCCTACTTTTGTATGTTCAGTCAAGGTCTGACTCATATCAGTCACTGTAATTAATCACATGTAGGAGATGGATTTGGTAGCAAATGAGTTATACCATGTTTAGCACTATAAAGACAGATGAATTTCATATTTTTCAAAAGAGTCAACAAAGAGTCAATTAAAAGGGATAAATATATTTGCAACCACACTTCCACTGAATTATTCTGACAATCTGACAGCGCAGGTCTATATAGTAAGAGTGTGAAATAAAAAAACGTGCCAAAGTCTTGGCAGCATTATGTTTGATATTTTCCTTGTACTGACACCTTTCAATTTCATTTTGCCTCTATTCCAGTTTCTCCATTGTCATCTGGGGAATTCTCACACAGAAGAAACCCTACCAAGGTGAGACCTGTAGTACGATTATGAAGCCAATGAAAATAGTTTCATGCATGATTACCCACTTAAAGCCCCTTGAGGCAAATTGTGATTTGTGATATTGGGTTACACATATAAATAAAACTGACAAGATTTACTTTAAGGCTGATGGGAAACATTTTTTTATGAAAGCCATTTCTGCCAAGAAAGTACAAAAAGTTAGTAATGCTAAAGATAAAAACAACACTGATAATTATGACAGGTCTGGGCTATAAGTCGATATTACTGTTTATCGACTTTTAGTTGTTCGACAATATCATCATATCCTGTTGTTGATTTAAAAAACAACTTAATAATGAAGCAACATGTAATGAACAAGGCTAAGAGCCATGCAAGCAGCTCTGTGAGGCTGTACTTGGGCACAGCAGGGCTTAAAGCTAAATGCTAACACCAGCATGCTAACATGATGATATATTGTTTATTATAGTCACCGTGTTAGTTTAGCGTGTTAGCATGCTAACACTTGCTATTTAGCAACACAAAGTACAGCTGAGGCTGATGGGGATGCCATTAGTTTTAGTCGTAAACCAAAGTGTTGGGCAAGTTAAAATTTTCACTTGATGATGATGGAAAGTTAAGGTTTAGTCAAAGTGATGACAGTTCATCCTGAGGAGAACATGAATGCTTGTACCAAATTTCATGGCAATCCATCCAATAGTTGGGGAGATGTTTCAGTCTGGACCAAAGAGGTGGACAGACAGACAGACAGACAGACAGACATTGCCATCCATAGAGCCACACTGCTAGCGTGGCTAAAAACGAAACAAGTTATTGAGGGTTTTGTTTCACATGTATGAGGAGCTTTTCTGGTGTAATTCAGAAGATCAGTTTATTTACTTAATATGTCATTTCTTCTACGTTTGCTCGATCATTTTTTAAATATTGATATGAATAAATATATAATAATATGAACAAAAATATGAATAAAAATATTCTAACCCCCAGCCCACACAAGTTAAAGAAGATTGTATCTTACACTTTTTACTTAGTAAGCCAAACATTTGACTTGGTATCTCATGAATTTGACTTACCATGAATATTTATTTTTATTCCTCCTTAACTTTACATCTATTTTAACACTTTCCTGGCAGGAATGGGCTTTCATAATTTCCAGTAAAGACATAACCTAAGGTGAACAATTCAGGTTACACCTTTCAAGGTGTGTGTGTGTGTGTACTGCGTGTGTACTGTGTGTGTGTGTGTGGGTACTGTTGCTGCACTGTATGTGTTTACTCGGTGAATTCCAGAGCAGGCAGTTGGACAGGGCTAGACTGGCAAGTAGAATGTATTTTTCCCAGGCATATCAGGTAGCAGTTCACTTCAAGGAATTTGGCTCCTTTTGAAGACCAGTGTGTATATGAGCATTTCCAGGTTGGCACTGGCACCGCCTGTGTTGATCCAGACATAATTAAAAAGTGAGAAATGGCCTGGTTACCATCCCTTCCCATCTTCCTCCTCCACCTGCAAAGGGTATTAACGCTACAATAGGAGGTGAAGTACCTGTGATTAAGGCCTCTACCTGTTTGCTCTGAATCACTGGCTGGGCCGATCCCAAAGTCAGATAGAAAGAGGCCAGACCAAGAACTGTTGAGAGCTTTTCCTTTTTGCTCCCATGGGAAACAACAGCACACACTCCCTTATCTGAGCACAGGGGAAGATGGTGATAAAGTCATGCATAACTGACTATCTCTATAGGCACTGACGCCTACCAGCACCTTAGATTATGTTGTCATACACTGCAGCATGACACATTATGACTAAAATTTAAGTCATTTGTATTTGTCTTCAAACTATGTCCTCGTCAGAAAATAAGGCTTCAGATCAGATTTATGTGCCCCACAAATATACGTATTTGTAGAAAACCTGATTTATTAGTGATGAGACTGAAGTATCTGATTGTTTTTTTCCATAGGAGAGAATAATATCCTTCAGATAATGGTGAAGGTGGTGAAAGGGGTGCGTCCAGACCTGGGTGCAGTGCCACGCTGTCGGCCTTCAGCCTGTGCAGGGTTCCTGAGCCTCATGCAGCGCTGCTGGACCACAAACCCTAATGCAAGACCCAGCTTCCAGGGTAAATTGTGCCTCTCTGTTACAACAAACAAATGTCAACCTTCTTCTATCATGATAACAACAAGTGATCATATTCTTTTAACAAGCCACTCTGAGGATAACACACACTAAGTGCAGCGGTCTGTTAAATTGAGGCTTTTGTCTCCTGCTTTTAGTGCTGCTTTTTTTCCCTTTTGTATTCCCTAATCCCATCCCTGCTATTACTGAAACCTGACCTAGAGCTGCTGTCTTCACAGAAATCACATCTGAAGCTGAGGAGCTCTGCTCTAAACCTCAAGAGGAGCCCAAGACGCCAACCTTATCAACGTCAGAGCCAGAGCCCACGTCCCCTAACGCACTCACTAGTGACCAGGTACAGGTATGACATCACAACGACATATTAACTGCTTTTGGATGAGAGAGAGCCGTATTTCAATAATGTTGGCTTCTCTGGGAGATGTAGTCATGTGTTTTTGTAAGCTTCCTGGGGAGATTTTTTAACATAGTGGATCATGTGAACTTCCATTTCAAATGGGGATAAAACAATAAAAATGTTCTTAAGTGATTACCCACTTATATTTTGTTGCTTTACTTGACTCTCCTTCTTCTTTATAGCTTTTAAACTGACTGTAGGCATTTTCCATTAATGTGTAACTACACACTCAGACAATGGCAGGCTTATCTCCAAAGTGCTCCAGACATGATTATGACTTTTAAAGTCATATGTTGCGTAAATGTTTGATCCTGAGCAACAGCTGCATCACAAAAGAGGAATGTTGACTTATGGGATTGTTTAACCTATGTGCTGCTGTGTCATTTCCGTGCTGTTAGCTGTTGCGTACGTGACTAGAAATAAATACCTTGCTCAGAGCAACAACTGTTACTCAATGATATCTGTCTGTGGGGGCAGAAGATATGCTGTTTTGAACTTCCGTATGTGTGCAAGTGATTTTGACTGGATCAAACTTAAGTTCAGCAAATTATCACAATGTCAACATTCAATAGCCATTGTACTGTAGGTGGCTTTGCATAAGAGCGGCAGCTGCATACCTGAGTATAAATGTAATGGAATGTACAGACCAGCTTGTCCAAATATGCTTATTTGGCTTTTTGCTCTACAGGTTAAAGATAACAAGCTGGTGCGTCCAAAGTCAGCCATGTTGCCGGAAAAAGATTACAGCCTGTCGGAGCTGTTGAACCAGGTGGATTCTGGGATCTCTAGGAGCTTTGATCGAGTGAAGGAGGATAGCTGCCACAGCAAAGAGAACACTTGCAAGAGACTGTCTGGCATCTCCTCAGCTGATTCGGCTTTCTCCTCCCAAGACTCTATCACGCTGTCGTTTGAGAAAGAAAACACATGTGGTAAGAGCTGATTAAAGACCTACAGCTGGAACTATTGTTTGTGTAAATCTAAAAATACTTCACGAAGAATCCCAGCCAATGAGTAGAGATGTAGCTTTTTAGATGGTTGCTTATGATTTTTGCCTCAAACCCATTCTTTTCCTCTTTACTGCCCAGATTCTGCTGAGGTCCAGAGGCGGAAGCTGTGTGAGGCCATCAGGACCAAAGACACTGCTAAGCTGATGAAGATCCTCCAGCCTCAGGATGTTGATCTTCTTCTTGACGGAGGAGGCAGTTTGCTCCATCATGCCATCACCTTGTCCAATGAAGAGGCCGTCAAGTTCCTTCTCCTGAACAACGCCAATCCCAACCTTGCAAATGCCCGTGGCTCCACACCCCTGCACCTGGCCACAGAGAAGCACCTGAAGCCCCTGGTAGAACTTCTGCTTGGTCGACGCAGCACCAACGTCAATGCCAAGGATGAGGACCAGTACACAGCTTTGCATTGGGCTGCCCAGAACGGGGACGAGGCCATCACACGCCTGCTGCTGGACCGGGGGGCGTCCATCAATGAGACCGATGGCCAGGGACGTACACCGTCTCATGTGGCATGCCAGCACGGCCAGGAGAACGTAATCCGGGTGCTGCTGAGCCGTGGTGCTGATGTTCGAATCAAGGGTAAGGACAACTGGACGGCGCTCCACTTGGCTGCCTGGCAAGGGCATCTGGGCATCGTCAAGCTGCTGGTCAAGCAGGCCGGCGCTGATGTGGACGGGCAGACGACAGACGGCCGCACACCGCTGCATCTGGCGTCCCAGAGGGGGCAGTACCGAGTGGCACGGATCCTGATTGAACTGGGAGCAGATGTTCACACGACGTCTGCTGGGTTAAACACACCTCTACACGTGGCGGCAGAGACGGGTCACACCAGCACCTCTCGCCTCTTGATCAAACATCAGGCAGATATCCATGCCCAGAACGCCCAAGGACTCACTCCTCTCCACCTAGCCTCCCAACGAGGCCACCTGGCCACAGTCAAGATGTTAATAGAAGAGGGGGCAGACCCCTACAGATCCAACCAGGCCCTACGCACCCCCTGCCACCTGGCAGCAGAGAACGGACACTGTGAAGTCCTGAAAGAGCTGCTCCTTCACTGTCCAGATGGTGGCGCTCTGTCAGACGAGCGGGGGCTCAGCCCGTTACACCTGGCAGTGCAGGGTGGATACTCCAACATCATCACTATGCTGCTGCCGCAGGACTGCCAGGACTTAGCTACTGAGAGTTCAGTGCAACCAGTCGCTGAACAGCCTGCACCACCGGAGGCTAAGCAGCTCCAGAGGAAAGTCGTCATTCTCAAATTGACAGAGCACAACGACAAAGACTGCCCACAATCCACCAGCTCACAGCGTGCCTCAGCACCCTGCTAACAAGAGCAAAGACGCTGCCAAAACTGTACAGAACTGTCTTCAATGTCATTTTTTATACTCCACTGGTGCCTCAGAGTTGGGGGGGGGGGTTACTCCACACTTAAGAGAGTTTTTTGGACTTAAAGCCCTTTCAGCACTGTAGGTAGGTAGGTATTAATGGTCGTAAAAGCTTTGATGTAAATATGTACACTGTAAATAGAAAGTATAAATACTCAGTTGTGTTTGAATTTAAACTTTGTTTACTTTTTTACTTAACAAGCACATTTTTTTTACATTTTGTGTATCAGAATTCTGATTAGGAAACCTGTGACCTTTGGGGGCCTTTCACTATACCGTACTGCAGCTGGTATGCCTGTAAGTTATATTTGATAGAGCACAAACTTTGGTCACAAGCCTTATTAGATGAATGCTGTAGATCATCAGAGCCATTGGATTTATAGAAAACTTTGACCTTCAGTGTTCTGTACCTGTTACATATCAGTGCTGCATCACCCATTAAAACATTTTAAATCTTTTATTTTGTTTGACCTTGTTGCTTTTTTCACATTTATGATGTAAAAATGTATCTGCAAATGCTTTTAGAGACATACAGGCTGTTAACTGGCTGACATTCAAGCAAAAGAATTTGAGCTACTGCAGGAAAGGAGAAGACACAATAAAATATTAGTCTGTGCCAGTTTCATAACATTAAAACCATGGTACTGAAATGCTATTAAAGGCCCAAAATATGCATACAAATGTGCAATAATACATTAACACATATGTTGTAAGATACAAACACACCTTTTTAAGGCTAACTAAATATTCAGAAACATGGGCAAAAGCTTTTTCACCTCACTATTAAGACTTTGTTTTCTTTAGACCTATTGTATATTTTCTCAAAAGGTATGATGTGCGGTTGAAAAATATGGTTTTTCAACTTTTTATTTCATAATTACTGAAAACCAATTTTAAAGTCTGGTTTTAATTCAATCCAATTTGGTCTCTGAAAATGGGAACAAACCCTCTGATAGCATCAGGACATTTTGAAATTCAAATGTAACACTGAGAATGAAAAAGATTTCACACGTGCCACCACAAAGGCAACTTAACCTATATATATATTCTTTTTTTCTTCTTATAGTTTTTATATCAAGTAAGTAAAAGTGTTTTTGAAAGCTTTCTTTCTGCCTTGCTCCTTGGAGAAAGTGTGTTGTTTCAGAGTCTGTCAGTGTGTCTCAGAGAGCTGCTCCACCTGCATGTGCGCAGGAATTATCAGCCTTGATGTCGGGCAGAGTTGGCATGTCTGCATCTGCAGCCTCACCTATAGTGTTACTGTTATTATGTCTCGGCTTCAGACCCCACAGAGCATGCTCAGGTTGGCACAGACCATGGGAACTGCCCCCGAGGGGGATCACAGGCTGTGGGATGATGGATGAGTGAGAAGGGGCGCTGATGTTCTACTACCTGCAATTCCAGCCTGTTGGCTAATTCTTTAGACCACTTCAGCTTTTCATCACTCACTAAAACCAACATGCCATCCTTGACGCCTCAAGGGCTCGGCTTTTCGTAATCCAAGAAACTGAGTGCGGGTGGCTGGTGTAATTGTCCTGTTTTTATAGCTCGTGTTTGCAGAGAGCCGGAAAATGACTGGTGAAATGTATGTAATCTGAGGCGTCTGTTTTGTGTACACAGCCCTCTATCCTGCCTGTTGCCTGGTGATGTGTCTCAGCTTCAGCTATGGGGAAGATAATGGTTGTGCTGTTGCCTAATCTCAGCTTCTATCAAGACTGCTATTATGTTTGATAGACTGGTAGGTTAGGTTTGTGTTAGACAACTTACAGTATTGTGTGTTTTATTCTGGGCTACAGTTCTCTCTTCTATTGACTACAACAAGCCAAGCACCCCCATCCCTATGTCATTTAAAGCAGCAATCACCATAAAATGTATGGTTTCATTCAAAAAGGTAACTTTGATATAAAAAGAAATAAAATGACTACTAATGGAAAAGGTTTATTTCAGAGTTTATCCATGTTCGGCAGACATTTACAAACTTTTAAAATATATTGAAATTGAAATATTTCATCCTGTAAAATAATAGAAAAAGACAAACAAAACAAAACAAAACAATTACCTCCAACAAAACACTTAGTAAAAACAGTAGAAAACAATGCAACTTAGCAAAAAGATTATTTCTACAGACCAAAAAGGTGTATGCTGAAGCTACAGCTTATCGCCCTCACCGTTTTTACAAAACACAACCTATCTTACATCAGAAGTAACCTCAGACGTGTTTTACACCATTCCTACTACACTAATGCCACATGCCATTCTGATCATACATTGTCATATTGGTCATAATATAATTTTTTTAAACTTACCAACTTGTGTTATTTTAATGTTTCTACATACTTTCGTACCACACATTAAGCAATGTATGTAAGTATAAGTGTACATGTGTCATACAAAGTGTATAATAAAGCTTGATTTAAGAAGTCCTTAATTTTATACAGTATAGGAATAGATTTTGACATTTGTGCTTTGGCATAATTTACATGTAGTAATTATCTATAATCACTCCCGAAAACGAGATACATACTGTACATTTATCATTTTCTTTACTTACTGTTCAGTTCTCTTCAGTTTAGAGTTTAATCACAACTTGATGACTGATGGATGAAGTCAGTCCCTACCATCCCATTACTCACAGGGCCTTGGGTGAAGACAATCAGCCTGGGGCCCAGACTCCATTATGCTTAGGAGCAGCCCCACAAGTGCTACCTCCAGCCTCAGAAATGAGGCAGTGGGTCGTCTGTTCTTTTACTGGCAGGATGTGGATTAACCTGCTGTCCAAAATGCCTGCCAGGTCTGTTAAGTCAAGCTGTATTCCTCAGGTTTACAGTCTGCTGCTCATGGTTTAGTGGCCACAATAGTTAGGATAATTTGTGGGAAGGTGTTGATGTAAAAGGTGATAATGAGTTTAATTTAAACGAATAAAAGAAACCATAGGCCTGGAGGTTTCCTGGGGGCAGACTCCACTTTTAAGGATTCAAGTATCCAGTGCAGTCAAAGAAAACCTTTGATTGGTGTCACAAACTCAAGAGACGCGTCACAGGACATGAATAGGTAACACAGCGATGCATCATTTAGTGGATCGAAGTTTGTCCTTGTGAAATCAAATGCCAGCGTTAAGTAACACTGGCATTGTAGTTTTTACTCCACTACATTTAACAGCTTTGACAGCTTTTGAGGTTGGCTTAATCTAAAATACTTCAGCAGGGCCAACATAATTAACTAACTGACTTTTAGAGTGGTATTCAATAGTTTAGTTTTATTTGTCACTTAAAATCATACTGGGTATAATCATAGTGAAATGTTCCTTTGAATATGCAATAAAAAATAAGTGTAAAATAAAATAAGAATAAAATAAGTAATAGATAGTAATGTTAACTATAGTAACTTTGAATAGTAATTCATTAAAAATAGTCTTAGGGCAATCCTTAGGCAGTGTCCACATTCAGGATCCTAGTGGCCTGAGGATAGAATATCACACACAACATTAGAACAACATTAGAAATAAATGTAATATATAAATATGTATGAAATAAAATGTTATAGTGTTTAAAGACTACCATACAATACAGTACAAAACCTGGTCTCAGCTGCTAAACATTACTGCAGCTAAAAAGAATTCTGTCTATCACAGTTTCTCAAAGATTCTTTCAAAGCCTCTCTAAGATTGCAAGACTTCCTCCTCGTCTGACGAGGTGTCTGGTTGCTCCTTTGTTTGACTATGATAGGGACTTTTCAGTTTGGCTGAGTCACACCGCACTGCTCTGACAGACCAATAACAAGGCACTCATGAACCACAGAGCATTTGCTGAGGTGATGCAAGGCCCTTATCAAGCTATAGTGGTGACTAAAAATGTGGGTAAATAACTGTAATCTCAAATAAAGGGAACAAAAAAAATCAAATTATACCTTTCAGAAAAGCATTGATTTATTCTGCTTCCTCTTAGTTTCAGTTGCAGATTATCTGAAGACAAAAGTAGCAGCCAACGGTAACAACATCTGTTCTGCACCCTGTGACTGGTTGCAGGGAGAATAGAGCTCATACAGAGTGCTGTGGGCTGTTTTTCTCCCCTCTCTTCTCTTTTTTTTCTCCCTCTCTCCTTATTTTAACCTCACGGAACTCGCTGAACAAGATCTGAGGCCGTGTCTCTTAAGACGCGAGGCAAGCTGCGACATGTGGATGTAGAGTCAGAGTGAAAACATGGATGTGGGCGCACTCGGCATTGATGAATTATAAGATTTATGGCTAACTAAGAAACGAGCGAATGCGCCATTGACATGTCATAGAAAGTAATTTAATGATAGACATGAGAGGCAGTAAGTAAAGGAAAGCATTTTATATATAACTAATGTTATATAGACATTACAGAACTCTCACCAACTGAGTTCCCATCCCATGGCCCATTAGGTTTGGCATTTTTAACAACCTCTAAAGTGTTAAATTTGGCCTTTTACTGTGGTTTGTCTAATCAGAGTACATTAGGAGGGAAAAGCAGTTTCCTGGAAAGGTTAAGTCTGAGAACATAATCGCTGAATGTGGCAAGGTTAAAGTCCACACTGAGGGGGGAAGCATGTGTGAAGCAGAAAACGTGACCACGCGTTCACCACACAGTAAGCAGTGTGTCAACATGTGACCCTCCTGTGTGTTAGTGGAGCCGCTCGGGGACGTGTCAGGATCTGTTTCATGATGACATCAGTCTTGGCACCCTTGATTCCAGCTTTGCAATAAATTGACATGTTCATGATTGCAAATGAAGTCTGGTGTGTAGAAGCACTATTATGTTATATGATGTTGTCTGCTTATTTGGATGGAAGTAGGACTTACAGTCATGTATTGGCATTAGCTTTTTGGATTTGTTTGTGGTTTCCTTGGTAGTAGGACTTCTGAATTGGGTTTTAGTGCTCAGATGTTCAATTAAAATCTCCTCAACATATTTATTAAGACTAGTTGTGAATTCGTTTGACAACAGATTAACTGTGGCAGTTGCAAACACAAGACCTCTGTGTAATTGTGTGATTTAGACACACAATGAAGGTGGCTACACAGCTCACTGCGCCAAGGCTGCCATATGGGGCCAGAGGGCCACACAAACTCAGCCTAGACTAAACAGATACAATACAATGTGAACATGTAGCCTGTCTATTGGCTGTGTTTCTGCTCTGTGCTCCAGGACATGTAGGGGGCAGATATGCACCATATATAGTGCGTAACCCGTGGGATACAGCTGTATGGTGCAAATATTTATCTTCATAGAAGGTAATATTGTTGGAAACATGCACTTTTTTAATAACCAGGTTCATTGCAGGTCTGTGATCATTGGTATGGGTCTTTGTTTTCATGTGTCTTCAACACAAGGAAGAGGAAAGCTTTCCTGGCAGGTGTACTACTGCTCTTTGATCAGGAGATGGCGCAAAGTCTTTGTAAGAGCCGACTCTAAAAGCTTGTATGGAGGATCATTACCGAGTCCCATTCCAGCACAGCCCAGAGCATTATGATGACTTCCTTCGATTAGCTTTTTTTAAAATGAGCACTTGTCCTGTTTCCAATGATAATTTGTAGTTTTTTTATTTTTAACCACAACAGTTTATCATGGGCGGCTGTGAAAAGTGAAAAATGTGAAAATGATTATTAATGAGGTAAAATCATTCAGAGCAGTTGTTGCTCTTTAATGCCAAAGGAGAGGTGTGGTGTGTTGATTCACAATGCTCGCAGTCGAGCATACATTAAGATGCAGAGTGGCCTTATTTGACATTACCAACAACACAACAGCACATGACACACACAGGATAAACTGAACAGACAAACTGCAAACTGAATGAAATACCACTGACACATGCATAATGTTGTAGCCTACAGCAGACTGCCATTACAGAGGCTATGGCTATACAATTTAAATGACAGGTCCCCAGGGCTATGCAGAACTTGCAGGGGCTGAAAGAGACGCATGGCCTTTCAGGAAAATACTGACTGATGACTTGAATGGTGTATGTGTGGTATCAGTGCAGTCCATGATTATACTGAGACATGCTTTCAGATTATATTCATGGGCCTAATTAGACTGCTCCCTCACTTCTTATTAGAGAAGGTCACTTTGTTGTTTACGAGTCCAAAAAAAAATCCTAATTAACAGTCAGCTGAAAATAACATTTGGAAAATAAAAAATCAGAGCCTTGTTTTATATGTGGTGTCATGCGGGCCCAGCAGCAGAGCCAATAGAATCAATTCTCAGTGGGTGGATGACAACCTCTGACAAGGTCACATATGCTGTGCTGTTGTGGCTATGAATTGAAGTCTTGCAGTTAGTCATTTTTTAGCATAACATTATAGTTTTCATGGCCAGTATTAAACACAGTAACATTACCAATTTCCAGGTAAAGCATTGGGCTACTAAACAACCAGGCCTACATCACCACAAGTGATGATATTGCTGTTCCACTTGTAGCTGTTGGTAGTTATTAAAGAAAAGTCACTTAGAAACGCAGTCAGAAGCTCCAGCCTCTGTGACAAAGGTAGCAGAATAAAAAGGTACAGCATTTCAAGGCCCTTCATAGTCAGGACTACTGCTACTGTATTTGAGAATCTAAGTTATTTATTGAAGATTTATGAATTTAATTTTATGTAATGTATTAAGGGGGTGGGGATGGGGAGCCAAGACCCCCACCTTTACTGCACCACTGCACAACACTGGTAAAAGTAAGCTGAACCTGTATTTTGCCAAATAACTTTAAAGGATGTCTGCTTACTCAATTAATCCCATACATCAATGGCACAGTTCCTCCTACAGCTATTAATGGCTGTTCCTCTCGATCTTTCGCGGGAATTCCCCACGTGTGACCTCACGAGAAGGAGAATAAAAACAGAAGAGTAGTCCTCTGAAACAAAACAATAAAAAGGTCTGAAGCCTCTTCCAATATATTTAACAAAGAGGAAACGCTTTACTATCACTATTTACTATCCATTAATTTGAATAGTTACACCGCAAACCCCGAATTTTTCCTTCTCAGATAGAAGTGTTTTGATGACGCTTGGGAGACTTACCTTGATTAAACCGTAGGGGTGTGTTCGCGGCTACTGCTGTCAGAGGCGGCTTGTGTAATGAAACTAATCTATTTCCATCAATAAATTATGTGTACTTATTGTACAAAGAATTAACATCTGCTGTTTGTGTGTTTACTGGGAGCAGAGTAGCCATTAATTAAAGTACTGATGATTGTTTACACCCCTCAAATAAGCGAGTGCGTCATTCCGCTGAGACGGGAGAGAGAGAGGTTCCTGTAGCTTCTCTGGATTTGCCGTGACGCGCTGATGTTTGTGTGCTCACTGGGGCGAAGGAGAACCGAGGAGTCCGCACAAAAGGAGTTGCTGTCCGAGGGTACTTTTTTAAGATAAAGGTGAGTTTCATAAGATATTAAAATACTGGCGGCGCCTTCGTTTTTATCGGATACGGCGCTTCTTAACAACGCCAAATAACGGTCACGAATCAGCCCGAGCAGAGTGTTCGGAGGATGCCAGTGTGCTGCTAGCTTAACTTCTTGTTAGCAAGCATTTGTTTAACGTTATGTGTGTAGACAGTCGGGTTACTGCAAACTGCCGAGGGCCGAACTAACATACCACAGGGTTTAAGGCATTTAGACTGCTGACAAGGAGAAAAATACGCCATGGTGAAGGTTAACTGTATGTGTGAATCCAAAGGAGTGAAAAGTTCAAATGGGATCTGAGCCCCGTTATTGCTATCACTGGCTTTTCTTCTGAAACACCGTTCACTGTCCACTAATACTGTTAGCTAAGTCTGGGGAGTGTTTTACTGCCTTAACTCGAGCTTCCCAGTTTTGATGCACTGAAAGCTCGTACATGAGAATAATGTAACCTCCAGTACAGTTCAAGAACTCTTTCAAATGTTGTGCTTCCTCTGACTTACTGGGTTTCATGTTCTCTAAAACAGCAGGGAAGCTCTCAGTGTGACTCAGAACTGTTATAACCTGTCCTCATGACCTGTAGCATCCTTTACATTATTGTTTGTGGCATGTCACAAGAGAGGGTGTTTGTGATTGTGAAACCTATTGCACTTGAAAAATGTTTCTGTTTTTCTCTTTTGCTTTTGATTTTGTGGCAAAGCTTTGTCCTCTCAGAGTTGTCACAGTGGGATTAATTTCCTAAAGGACATCAGCAACCTTGAGTACTTTAAATGTGACTGTTAAAGTAGGACAGCTTGAATATTCAAGAGAAATATTAGATTTACTACCCAGTCCCCAATTTCCCACATGCAATTAAAAGCATTCTAGATACAATAAGCTGTACACAGTTGCATATTCTGATTAGCGATTGGACAAATGCATTATGCAGATGCAACAGTATGGTCTCTTGTGATAGGATATTGCCACACTGACACCAACATTATTAAATGTCTTGTGGGGGACGCTACATCGGAGCAGATGTTTATCTTTCCTTTAATCTCTGAAACGCTTCTGCTTTTTCCGTTGACAGTTCAGGCTTCTTGCCAGTTTATGGATGTTATACAGCTGAACAAATATGTTTCCCACAGCTAGTTCTGAATATGTGTCAGTCTAAATGTTTGTACTTGGAATGACTTCCACTGCAAAGAAGCTCTTAAAAGCAACACTTGGGCATTGCTGTAAACCCAGAATAGAGGTGCACACGGCGGTAATGAGTCTTTTCCTTCCTCTGAACATTTTAAAGTTAATCCCTCCTTTCCGTACACGTCACCTCACATAAACCAAAGTCATCATGCTTACCAATTGTGAATGTGAGTCCAGTCTTGAAACTTATGCTCTTTCCCCTTAGAGATAGCAGTTGTTTTAAGATACGACTGCTAATGTTGGGATTGTTGTTTTTGTACGGGGATGACATCATATTGTGTTCATGACCATGGGACCCAATATCATGTTGGAACAGTGATTAGAGAGAAACTGTCCTGTTGAATCTACTGTGTCTGCAATTAGCTGTACCATTTTTATCAGCTTGCGTGTTAATTTATTGATAACATCAATGAGCAAAAACATGTTAAAAAAAAGACACTGCCTCTTTTGCTGTATTCTGCACCAAAATAGTATGAACCAAAAAATATTCCCCCCACTGACACTACCAAAAATGCATTTTTAATAAGTTTATTTGAAAGTGTGACCTAATTAGCAAAAAAAAAAAAGCTTGATGGTTGTGCAAGCTCCCGGTATTTAACCATGTGCTCTCTTTTGCTGGTTGTTTTTCCCCAGAAGCACCATGGATGAAGAGGAGCAGTTTGTGAACATTGATCTGAATGACGACAATATCTGCAGTGTCTGCAAGCTAGAGACGGAAACAGGGACCTTATCTTTCTGCCATGTCTGCTTTGAACTCAGCATTGAAGGTAAGAAAGAGGTTTGGGGGCGGCTATCGCTTGTTTGCTCACTAGAGTGAAGAGCAAACAAAGTGATGTTGAGGGAACGTTTAGCTCTTCACATACAGCTAATATATTTGTGCTAGCAAATGTTTCAAAGCAACCTGTAAGTTACAGTATGCAGTGTCGCTCCTTCAGGATTATTTTTTTAAGCACAGCGAGACCTCGCCATACTTTTCAACTCCTTAACACACACACACACACACACACACACACACACACACTGATGTCTGTCTGATGGGATTCAGAATTAAAATTCATCTTCCTCTCCAGCAGTTTCACTGGATAGCTTCATATAGATGCAGTCTTGTGTCTGCATAGATCAGCACTGGTCTTAGCTGCCAAGCGTCTCCAGCATTTGGATCACACAATAAATCACTTTTGCAGAAACATCCGAAATCTTTTTGATCAACAGTTCCCGTCATAGCGAATACGCTCTTGCACCAAGAGCTGTGATCCAGCCTCAGAACCTTTTAGATTTGTTGATGTCCCGTATGATTGCTTTCCACAAACGCTTCTTTTATCCTCTCCAGGAACAACGTATAAAATATATGTGCAGGGTAATGGGCCCGTAGGAACAAAGCTGGCCGTCCCCACTAAAGCAAGCCACTGTTATTCTCCCGTTTGATGTGCCACTCTAACTCAAGAGCATGTGTTTGAAGTTTTTTTCATCTCTTAATTAATGAGTGGCCTATTTGAGGAAGAATGGGATATCAGAAGGGATTAGATATGCCTCTCATTTGGCACTCGTCTCATAGATCCACAAAGGCTCTTTTCTGCAATGGAGAAGTGTATGTGTTTATGTCTGCACAGTGTGATTGTGTACAGCTTGTAAAACAGCATCATAGTATAGCTGACTAAGAGCTCCCAGAATGGTATATCATTCTGTTGACAGCGGGAGAAAATGCATATGCACGTAAGATTTATAGCTCTATTCTGTTGTGGTATAGGGAACTGAGTATGGTGGTATTGATTAACTCAAAGCTGTGTTAGTAAGTGCTTGCAGGCTCATTAATCCTCATTCGGCAGAAAAATCATATAAATTTGGTTGAGGGATGCAGTCCGGGTTTGCTGGCAGTTTTCAGGGTCACCGTTATATTTTTCCTTGGTTGGTCACTAGCATCATATTTGGACGTACTGTATGGNNATGGATACGGTTATTCATCTGTTGACATTCCACAAAGGCAGGGGTTACTTGTCTGGTTCAGTTGGGGCGTCCTTGCTTGCTCCATTTAGTGTTTCAGCCAGGATGCTATGTTCAGGTAGGGAAAAGTCAGCTGGTGGGGCATTTACGTAAGTGTGTCCCCAAAGCTTTTCATTGTTCAGATAAAACTGAGGAACCCTTTGTACTGGTTGTGTCAGACGAGACTTCTAAAACTGCATCAAAACCATTGTGTGGTTCTGGGTGTACAGGTTTTGATGTATCCTGTATGTGGCAATGAAGTGGCTGTTATGTAACTGTTGGGTCTTGGGGGAGAAGAGGGGGGTTTGCAGACAAGCACGTGTTTCTGATGCAGCTGAGCGTTTCATTGGTGGGAGGGGAGCTTGCCAAGCTGCATGTGGCTACTTTAGGCATGGCTGATTGGAAACTAAGGCCAAGCCGTGTGCCCGCTGACTGCTCATGTAGACTTAATATCCACAGCGCTCATTCATCCTGAGCCACCCTTCGTTAAAAGAGAAGAGAACAAAAATCCAATCACCACACATGCGGACAGAGTGTACAAAAATATGAAGGGTGGGGGAATGGTCTTAATCTCCTGTTACAAACCCAAACACACCCTCCCAGTGCCTTTCTATCCTAAACCATTTCATGCTATCTCCAGGGTGAATTGCTGCCGCTGAATATTCATTGCCGTCTTGCTCTATGCTTTGAATATTTATTAGAAGAAATAGAAGCAGAATTGCTTCTTGTTTTTTTTAAAACCAGGAAAATATATTGCGATGAGCGAATCAAGGCTGTGTCATACAAAAAGACCCTTTCTATTTACTACTTTGTACATGAACTGAGTTTGAGCAAAATTATTAAGTAAATTTATTAGAATCGTTAAGGAAAATGTCATCTCCCCAAAGAATATCTACAATGCCATATTTCTTTATTGATTGGTTTACAAAAAGCAGTGTCTTCTAGAGGCCCCGCACTAGTCAGAATTGTAGCCTAATGAAAATACTTGTATTATTCATACTTGTTGACTAATTAGTGAGGAAAAATTGTTCCAGATGTAAATGTGTAAATACATCCCGAAAAAAACCAAAGCAAAAAACCTTGAATCCTACATTTCCCATAGTGCAACTCAATAGCGACTTTCAATAGACCTATAGCCTAATTCTTTCTACTCTACACGGCCTCAGTTTGTTGTACACCAGCTTGTAATGTAGGCTTTCTGTCATAAATTTTAAGTCTCAAGCCAAACCTGAACCCAACACTGATGACATCATCAGGGTTTTTCAAACTCCACCTCCTCCAGAGTGACAAAAGACACTATGCAACTGTTTTCGCAGGTTGAGTAAACATGATGAGTAAACTGAACTTTATGTATAAAATCAGTGCAGTGGCCCTTTTTAAAGTCTAAAGTTTTATTTTAAAAATCATCATTGTTGCAGTGATGCTCAGCTCCCACTGGCCACTGCAACAGTGTAGTTTGGTCACAGCACAGAGCAGGCCCATTATGAGTGAACTGCTTATACTTAAGTATTCATTTCCACCCACAACCTCCCCAAGCTCAGCTTGGAGGTTTGCGTGAAATGGGGTTGTTCAGACTTGTCTGTTTTAATGTCAGCTGCTGACACGCACAGTAGTCACAGCTGAAGTTAGACAGTACTGAACATCAACTTAAGCACAAACAAGATCCACTAATAATGAAACTAATTGTCATTTTCAGATTCCAGTAGATTATACTGTATATGTATGAGCTTGGAGAGCGGTGCTTATGTTGACAGAGTGCAGAGTTGTTTCTCACCAAGGCTTCAGCCCACAGTACCACCAGGTGCAGAAGTATATGTGAAGGCTGTCTGTGGCAAAAGCGTTGAGCACAGTTAGAAGCAGGACGAATGTTCAGGAAGTGCAGCTTTTGTTGTAGCTCCAAGTGGTTGTTTCCTGAGGAAACTGCTTTGGCCTGTGTGTGCTGGTTCCATCAGAAAGTACCGAATAGAAATTGTAGGCTATCTATTTATATATTGCTCAAGCTCTGCCTAACTGGTCTTTTCTTACTTTCAGACCTTTCTTTTCTTTTCTCTTACCGAACCATCTGAGCTGTGTACTACACATGGTTACACAGCCTTGAGCGTCAACACAGTACAGCAGAGAACAAGAGATCTACTGCAGTTGCCACACCAAAACACGCAAGAGTGTGTTCGGTCAGTCCTTCCGTGGAAGTAATGTGGCTGTTTCAAGCTAAAGGAATTATTTCGGTGGAAAAAATCATGGTTTGACTGCTCAGAGTAACCTGACACCAAACCCAACCTGTATAATGCCTGTGATACCAAAGATTACAAGATAGTGGTTCTGAAAGGTAGCCAAGAGAGCCACACCCCCCATGCAGGTACAGTAGTATTTTAGAAATTATGTGACTAAAAAAAAAGTCCTCCAATCAGAAAGAGCACACCATTTGTGCTTTATATTTTTTATTGATTGTCAGATATGTCTTTCAAATGACGTAGTTAGTTTGCAATCACACATACTACACCTTATGTGCAAACGTCAAATTAAAGGAATAGTTGACCCCCAAATTAAATTTTGCTATTATTTATTTATACTCATGTCAATCAAAACACCAGTTAAGTCAGGAACGCCACAAAAAATGGCCAACTTTGGTATTCAAAACTGTTTTACACATTCATCAGTGTTTACTGTTTGGATCTGATTGCTCAGTGCCGCATAATTCAAACCAGGCAGGGCTTTTCTTAATGAACTGGCCTTATTGGGTGTGAAAAGCTGTGATATGAACACCTGGGAGATCGGACACTAGTGAGTAAGAGTGAGTATTGTAACCTCCAGCCTCTCACACAGACAGTTTCCTTTGTTGCTCTTTTGGTCTTCACTGGCTCCTTGACTGACAAGATGTCTGCTGAGCTGCCAGGTTCAGCTCAAGCCCAGCACCACTCCTTTATCTGCTAACATAATGCAGATGGAATTTTTGCTGAGGCCTGGTAGTATTACCAGCTGGGTTTGAGGTGAAAAAACACAGATAATTCCTACAGCGCGAGGCTGGAATGATGCAGTTGGTGCTGGTTCAGGTTGCTGCTCTACAGGGGCTATTGTAGCGTGCTGCTATAAACAGCTCATTCATTGTGGGTGAACTCTTCACCCTGGGGTGTAGAGAGGCCTAATTATGTTGCTGCCTGTGGTATCTGTATGTTTAAACGCAGTTGGGGTCCAGAGATTTGCTGAACATACTGTATGGTCCACTCTTCTGAGCCCTCTGTTTTAGTACTATAATGCTCATGTATTGTGGGCTGCTCTCTGTGTGAATCTATCATTGGTTTGAATAAACAGCCCCCATTTCAAAGTTTATAGTCTTCATTAGCCCCTCAGATCTAAATAAATTGTCTCATGGGGTTGATTCTTTTTCCCCACAACCCTGAAATAATTGGCTCTTTCACCACAGGTTTGTGAAGCTCTAAGCTAACTTATTTGCATAGTCTAAACCACTGAATGTGATACCAATGTCAGCAACTACTTTTATGAAGACAACTATCTTCTACCACCTTGGAGTGATGTACATCGAGGATGGTAATGTCAGACAGCAGCCACAGTGAAGGTAGCCATGTATCCCTGTTACACTATCAATTTACTGAAGGTTTCATTGTATCTACCCTGTAGGACACACCAGGGGAGGACAGGGATAGGAGGCATAATTAACTGGCAATACTATTAACACAACATAAAATACCATAGAAGGGCAATTGTCGCATTGCGTTGTTCTACGTACTTAATTGATCAGCATTGGTTAGTCAAGAATTACAATCCCTTCTTTGGGCAGAGTATATTCCTTAATTGCTGAAATAACTTTATTTAACCTTAATGAATAATAAGCAAGTTCTTGTTTCTGGTGTAATGCGTGACTGACTGACATCAGTTTCATTGAACTGGCTTGCTGGTTGAAATTAGACGTTAATTAATCGTATTTGTGGACTCTCGTTTGCCAATTTCCATATTAGCAGAGCCTTTGCATAATTCTAACAGCCTGTGACTCTGATACAAGGTGTCCTGCATCATTTGCTATCATGACAGGTTTTATAACTTGTGAATGTTTGCTCACAACAATGTCTTTATAACTTCGGAGATATGACTTGAAAAAATACATTTTACATCGTTGTAGCTGAAAAAGAATAACTGCCAACAGTTATACACAGCATCTGAAGGTAGCTGCCAGTAGGGCTTGACAAGTTGATAATGAGCTTTACAGAGTTTTACGTTTTCTTCAATATTAAGAGCACTAAAACAAGCACATACATTTGTCATTTGTCAGTGTTGAAACACTGTATAAATCATTTTTGTTCCTTGCAGAGTTATTCATAAGTGGCTGGGATGTTTTACTTACATTCCATAAAAGATGATTGCCATTGTCATGTCAAGTATTAATTATGTTATGACAGGATTAGCCTGATTTATTATAATTACATTTTTAGAACAATCAGATGTCGTTATACTATGCTAAGATTCTCATTTTGCCCCTCGATCCAGTTGCTCATTCCAGTTCCGATTATTTTAAACATGTTTAATATTTTATGAGTAGAACTGTTGACGTCACTGGTGTGAGTTTGAGAAATAATTTAAAAATGTGGTCTCAGGAGTTTGTGGTCCGTGTTGCCTGTGTCTCTTCCTCCACCCACATTACCTTCACCCTAACCCAAATTTGACTTTTGTCATCTGTTTCTTTACATTTTCTGTACAAATTGTGCAAAGCCTATATGAGCAAGGCAAATTGTTGATTGGTGGATGTCTATTCCTGTTTTGTTTACTGTGACTTGCAACGACTGTGTAATAGCAGCTAGTCTGTAGGTACTGTTGTGGACGGTCTGCAGTGATTAACAGGTGGTTTGAGTTCACGTGTCATTGAGTTCACCGCTGTTCATGTGAGCTCTATGTTGGTGTCCAAGTTGGCATCTGCTGACAACACATTCTTCTAAGCTGTGCTGTTTCTGTTTGACACCTTACCACTGATGACCTCTGTCCCACTTGTCCCAGTACCAGCTCTCAATCTTTCAAGGATCGAACGTCCTTGCTCAACACGCACATACTGTTCAGAGCAAAACCAGAAGTCTGTAGAAGTCTGCTCCATGCAAGACAAAATGTGTTACTTTGTTCATTGCACTTGACTGTAAAACAGAACAGTGCCTGTATTGTACTCTGCAAATATGCATTAATGAACGAACACAGTTGTAAGTATTGGAAACTTGAGGTAGAGTTCACTTTCCATGACGGCAGCCACAAAACCAAGTCTGCAGAGTGGAAGTTTGAGTTAAATTTGGGCAAAACTGTGGCCACTAAATAGAGAGCAGGACTAAATCAAACAGAGCGATGTCATCTCTCTACAGCCTGAGGATTATTATGGCGATGTGTTGGGAGCGTTCCCTTGGTTACTTTACTATCGAGAATTATCCAACCAACAGTTATTACTGTTATCCAACAGTCATCCTCCCTCTGAGTTATGGTGCTGTTCCACTAGTTTCTAAACTTTTCTGTACCCAGATTCATATATGTGGCTTGTGATTTTTTTGGCTATTATACACCTTGTAATGGGTTTCAGTTCAGCTAAAATATAACCCTTCACCCAATTTGTGTATAAAACATGGTCAGGGACAAACCTTGTTAAATTTCTGAATTTGTAAGCATAGTGTTATTTCTTGTATTAATCAACCTGGGCCACTCGAGGCTTTGGCTCTCCTGATTCTAGTGGCGTATAATCATTTATATTTGCTCTCAGGAACAACTGAGTGACAATTGAAAACTATGAATAACACCAGATGTTTATATTTTACATTTCTTCATCAGACCTAAGCATGTGTCTGTGCTTTGTCTTTGTTAGTTCTTTCACTGAATGACAGACTAACCATGACTCCCTCCTCACAAAAGAGCAGGAAAAAACAAGCCTATTGGTCATCAGTGTTGTGCTTTATGTCTCTTGCTGTCACAGCTGAACAATGTCGATTCACCGCCAGTGAATAGTCTGTGTGTGCGCCTGTGCTTATGTGTGCAGCCATGAAAGACAGTAGTGCTAAGCTGCTTAGCCGGAGTGAGGACTTTGGCTGGTGGTGCACTGGCCTGGTTGTGGGCCAATGATTTCTCTGCTAGGCAAGTGGTAGTCTGTGTGTTTTTGTGGTAGTCCAAAGACTGAGACTGATCGGATTATAACATGGCTGTTTGATAGGCAGAAAGCTGATGCAGCTATTAGTAAAGCGTCTGGAGAAGATTCGTTGGCCATTCAGGAGGCAATATTTTCAAACATGACTCTTATACCTTATATATACTATGGTTCCCTCACAAGACTAATCCATTGTTAAGTATTTCTAGGCTGTCAGTTCAGAACACAAATATGCAGAAGCTAAGAATAGATCTCTGTGCACACAGTTGTGTAATGGGCTAAAACCTTCCTATGTACTGAGGCATATAAGATCTGTTAATGGTGACTGTGCCGCATTACACTATTTGCTTTGATCCTGCAGGCATACAGCAAGCTTTCAAAAGACATGCAAGGAAATGACACAAGGCTGAAATATTTCATATCAAAATTGTCCTTACAACAAATTGGCGCTTAAACTGATTTTTTTTAACAACACACAGTGTTTTAAAAGATGGTCATACACTTGAAAGAGTAACACTTCACTCAGCGCACATTACGTCCGGTCTTCACACAACTTTAGCAAGTGTGTTAAAGTGATGCTTGTAGGAAGTACTGCTTATAGCCACTGCTGTTCCCTTCCCCCCTCTGTTTTGACTTTATTTATATTTTGGCCTAAATGCAGTCTAAAATTAATAGAGTACAGGTTCTCTCCTAACTGTCTTCAGTAAATTACTGTCAAAGCTACATCTGTATCATCATGGAATCTTTGAGGCTGCAACAAAGAAACTAATTCAGTATTTGAGTATTTCCTATATTGTGTAGAAGCAGTCAGCTACAGGTCGGCAGTTACTGGCCCTATTGGGATTGGCTGTTACCCTGTGTTAAACCGAAACCCCAAATTTGTGTGTGTGTGTTTGTGTGTGTTTGTGTGTGTTTGTGTGTTTGTGTTTGTGTGTGTTTGTGTGTTTGTGTTTGTGTGTGTGTGTGT
>NTHP01000003.1:2295095-2308668 GCA_003416845.1 Oplegnathus fasciatus | reverse complement strand
GTGTGTGTGTGTGTGTGTGTTTAAAACTTTAAAAAGACCCTGTAGACCGCACCAAACTTGAGGGCTCAGTGTATGTGTGCACCTATTGTGCTGTGGTCGTGTGGTAGCAATGACCTGTGGTTTCCTCTGCTCATGTGTCTGCTTGTAAAGCGCTGAGAGAGACATACCAGGAAAACCTGTCCAAGTGAGCGCTTTAAATCTATATGGACAACAGTGACTAATCTCCTCACCTCAGGCTCCAACACGTACGTCTGTCTGCTGAGAAATGTAGGCCGTGAGAGGAAGGCCATCACACAAACACCAGTGCAGCGCACGCTGACTTAAGCCTCATCTGCTATCTCTTGCACACACACAGTTTTCACTCTTGTTCTCTTTCACCTTCATCTTCCCTTTGTTTATCAAGCTCTGGCCCATTTTACTCAGAGGTTATTTTAATTTTGGTCCACTTGCTACATGTTAATTTCCTCTGTGCATGCTAAAACGGTTACAGTGTGACCTCTTTCGATTGGATACAGGAAGCATTACTTTTCTTCCTTTATGAAGGTACTTCCAAGGAATCTAATCTTAATCTTAACATAAGCCCACGTACTGAAGTTGTTTTTTCCGCTTCCTTTTAGATGAGAAAGGTTAGATTGTTTTGTTTCTGGGACCCAGGTTCATCCTCTGTTGAAACTGGCTCACATATAGATACTTAGATCTTGTTTTCACGCAGTATAAACAAAATGGAGACTTTTTAAAATTGTATTTGCATCTTTCTTGTTGTTTTGACAGGTATATTGAAAAACTGATAAATTAATGTAAATGAGATGCTGCTTCATGTGGCCACTGTATCCTCCCTTCTGTTGCTCAGGAAAATATTTCCAAATATGCTTTATGTGTTTGCATTGAGACTGGGTTAATCTATTATCCCTGCTATCTCAACGCTCTACCGGCTAATCCACTGCACACTAAGCAGCTTTCACAGAGAGATCACGATAGGTCAATCTGCCAGTTTTAGCTTGCTTTCATACTGGTTTACTTTTATTTGCTGTGGCAAGTTCAATAGGTCAGTACTGTATTTCTCACTAACTGTTGAAATCACTGCTTTATTTCTTGTCAACTATGCTATGTACTTTTTTATGGGTTAGGAACCCTGCAGCTTTGAGTTCATTGCATTTTTGCATTCATAACTTTGACGATTTTGTTTGTGTGGCTGTAGGTTTTGGTTGTATCTGATCCACTGACTCATTGCTTTATGTCTGTGTGAATGCAGGTGTCTCCTCTGCTACCTTATTACACTCAAAGTCCCTGCGTGGCCACAGAGACTGCTTTGAGAAATGCCACCTCATCGCCAACCAGAAGCTGTCACGTTCCAAGGTCTCCCGAAGTGCCTACGAGGGCATGAAGCTGGCCCTCAGCCAGAAACTGAACCGCATCATCCAGTATGCCCAGAACAAAGACTCTGTCTCCTCCAACGGCCCCAGCAGACGGGGGGCCAAGCTTCTTTGTTACAGCCAGCAGAGTGACCGCAAGCTGCTGCCCCAGTCTGATGCCCAGGTGCCCCGTTACACGCCCCACTGGGACATGGGCAAAGCAACAGGGCTGCCTGATTACACCATGGGGATGTTGGAGGGCCACACAGCGGAGGAGCTGGAGCTGCTGCAGGAGTCACAATCTGATGGTTGGTCCAGTGACGGCAGGAAAGGTCTACACAGCCGGAACCAATCTTCAGGAGGACAGACACAGCACAGACACCAGGGCCACAGCAGAGATGAATGTGAGCACATTTAAGCTGAATTCTCTTTTTTTACCTGCAACTTTAGTAGCTTTAGTTTCATCAATGTGTAATTGAAGGAGTAGTGGAAAGTTGATTTTTTTTTTCTTCTTTTGAAGGAAGAATAGTGTAGACAATATGTCGACAGAAGTGGGTGGCTGCACTCGTCTGCCTCTTTTCCCTCCTCTGTCTTAACTTGTTCAGCGTGATATCTGATCTCTCTGAGATTTCAAAAAATCTCCCAGCACATATTCATTACAAGGCAGCTGACAAAAACAGTAACGCAGGAACAGAAGATACATTCTTCCTCGGTCTGTCCTTCATCTTCCTCTTTACTGTGATATCTCCAGAGAAAAGTTAATTTTCTTATCACCTTGAGATACAGTATGTCCTTGGCTTTCTCATGTCTCATCACTACTAAAGGTGCTTATGACTACAGACTAGTCTAAAGGGTCCCATTTAAAATTCTGTGCTTTTAACTGAAAGATGACGGGCATTTCACAGGTACACGGTTTGAACTCACTTGTGTGTACATCTCTACATTAGCTCATCATCAACATCCAACACTCACTGCTATGAATATCTTGAACCTGCAGTAGGACAGGAAACTGATCAAATTTTGCAATTTTAGGCGTTACCTGAATATGTAAACACTTCAGTTTTCTACTGGTTTGTTAATATCTGGTTAGTAGTATCAGTTGCAGTAATGGCACGATATAGCTGTTCTCATTAACATATTTTTCTGTTGTCAGACCACAGAACGAGTATGAAATTTGATCCCGGCTCACAAATACTATGTTGACCAGCAGTCATTACCAAGCTGCTGAGCTGCAGATAAAAATCATCATTTTAAAATCACGACATGCACATCATCATCATGCAAAATAAACCAAAATACAGGTTAATGACAGCAGAGACAAAGGAGGTGAGAAGCAACAAAAGGTTGTCATATTCAAGAGTAGCCACATCTGTTACCACATCTAAATGAGCTGCTGCATTTAGTCTTGCAAAGCAAGTCTTTGAAACCGCGACAACGATGTGACGAGTCGGAGCGGAGCCAGATGCTGTGTACATTCGGCGTGCATTCTCTAATCCAAACTGTTTCTTCTTTTAGTGACTAAAATGAGTGTGGACGAACTCCATCAGCTGAATGGCCAGCTACTAAAGCAGATTCAAAGTAAGTGTTTTTTTTACTAGCATTCTGTGTTAAGTTGTGCAGTACAGCAGATTAAACGCAACTTTGATATAAAGTGTTTGATAAACAGCTTGATTCATCAATATTTTATTTTATATTTTTTGTTATCTTCCATCTGTAATGCTCATATCTAATAAATCCCATATGTTGGTGCCCTCAGGAAAAAGCTGCATTTGTAAAAAGTGTTTTAACTCGCAGCATAAACAGTCGTGAGTTTGTGCTCACAGATTCAGATCATAAGACTCAATAAAGCCGGGGCTAATATAGACTGGAAGGCTTCTCTAGTCAACACATCATCTCCTTCCATGTGACCAGCCGTGTTGAATTGAGCGCTGTGTTGTGCTCGCTCGCGCATACCCCGCCTGTTTGGTCACTCCATTCTTCGTCAGTTAGACCTATTGTTCGCTACACACAGTAACAGCTGAGCTACACGCATCTCATCTTTTATTTTTAGTTTTATATTTACCTTAGCAAGGTCAAGTACCCGCTAGACTGTGGGGCTGCTGATGTAGCAGGGTCATTACACAACATCGTTGTGAGAGTTTGCTGCACTCCTTTTTAATTGACACCCCAGTCATCATTAAGCATTCTTGATAGTTTCATCTTCAGTCCTCTATTGTGAATGATCAAATGAGCTAAATCGTCACTCTGGTCAGTGTCAAGAGGGAAATTCCATGAGCTAATGCGAGATATCTGATGAAGTGAAGTGTGTGTGGGTGCCTAGCCAACACATTCTTATTCGCCCTTCAGGAGCAGTCAGTTCCACATATTTTCATTACTTTGCTCAGATGGGGAGGTTATTGCTCGGCCTCAATTATTTAGGAGGACCACACATGCCCAAGAGTTTATGATCTACAGTACTGTGTTATATTGGAAATGTTTCCATGTCCATAAACTTGTTTAAATGAGTGTGCCTCAGCTGTAGAACACTGACATCTTTGACTGAAGATTTTAGTTTGGGGGGTATCTTAAGCAGATGCCTTTACTGTCATGTTGTCTTTGCTCTCTGCTCCTTCAGGAATCGGTATTATTGATTTTCCTTATCTCGTTTGTTTCTCTCGTTTGTTTGTCTGTGTATAAGTTGACCTTGCGTGTGAATGAAACCGCTCATTCCCATTTTGTGCCTCTCTCTCCCTCCACAGAGGTCTTCGAGGAGCTGACTGCGGCCGTGCAGGAAAAAGACTCGTTGGCGTCGGAGCTGCACGTGCGTCACATCGCCATCGAGCAGCTCTTCAAGAACTGTGCCAAGCTGCCCTGGCTGCACATTAGCAGGGCCGGGGTGAAGGCCAGCACCAGCAGCGGCCCTGTGGAGTGACGTGGCTTCTGTCTCCGCTGCTGGGAGGAAGATGACAGACACTTTCACGTGCTGGCTGCAGCGAGGCTGAAAAAGCCTTTATGTGTACTGAGTGACTTTTACGACACTATGGTGGCGTGGGGTTGTTAGATCTGCATTAGAGCAGTTAAGGGCTGGGTTGACACGGCCTCCGTTCTCGTGGTTGCAGTGATGATGCAAGGATTAATGGTGGTTTGCAGTTTAAAACAAATTGCTGGTCCGGCATGTGACCTGAATTCCACCCAACTTGTGTACCCAGGATGCATGTTAATACAAGGTGGAATGGGGCTCAGAGTTTCCTGGCCCCGGTACAAGATGAGGACCTGTTCTTATTGGACATGATCTTTAAAGAATATCTTTTAAGATTTACCTTAATACAAGTGATTGCTGTTGGTTTTATTTTCTTTTTTAGTTTGCTGTCAAACATTTCAGTTTTCATTGTTTTCATTTTCTGTAGATACTGTTTTTCCTTCTCATTATGTCAGACTTGGATATTCAGATATGGGTTTTAGCACTGCTTCATATTCCTCCATATGTGGTGAGTTACAGTATTTTATAACATGGCTCGGGTGAATACTTGATGCAGATTAGCTGGACGCTGTCTATCATATTCATACCATCAGGCACTGCCAGCTGTAGCGTTTGATTACTGTCCTTATGTAAAGCATTAACAAGGTTTTAAGCTTTTTCCTGCAGCTGCACACCGGCAATATAATGGCTTGAAACATGAGTTTTGCCTTCAGACTGCCCTAATTTGACATGACAGTTTGTCTGTGGTCCTCTGAAATATCTGCAATTTTGTAGAGCAGATAGATTCAACAGTAGTGGGCTACATCTGGGAAGGAAAATTGCAAATCATTTTACATACTAAGAAAGCTTTGTCACATTTCTTTTAAACAATATAGGTTTGAAAAATTGTGACACAAAACATTGCAACATGTTACAAAGTCTAATCTGGAAAAGGGCATGGCAACACCCAACAGTACCCTAAAGCAGCATTGCAACAAAGACAAATCAGAGTGTGAAAGTTAACAAGGCTATACTAGCTGTGCAGGTTTATGTTTGTGGGGGTGATGACTATTTTGGGAGTGTCCACGGACTTTGTAACAGCTGGTTTGCAAGCACCAATTGAAAATGTCAGTTAATATACCCGCTTAAAGTGATAGGTATTTTGTTTTTAATTTCAGGTTTTGGGTTTGTAGTAACTATTATTGCTGGTGAGTTTTACTTTATATTTAGTACAGAGCTGTTGTATAGCTGTCAAGCACAAGGGGTATGCATGGCTATACACTGAATGAGTGCTATCGGAAGAGGAAAGGTTAAATTATTTAAATCCAGCTGCCAAACCAAAGTCTGTATTTGTTCTGTTTCACATGTGAAGTGCAAGCGTTTGACTTACCAGTAGATTCCATTAACAGAGGAAAATGCAATACCAAACTGATTTTAAAATGTATGTGGCTTAGTGATTTCCTTCTGTGTTTGGTTCAGTGTGTGTAATAATGAACCATAGGTTTTTACTCTAAAGGTGTTGATGTGGAAATGGTTTGTTCTCAAGTTCACACGCCATATGTTTTCTGATTTGTTTTATTTATCTTTTTCATTTTTCTTTCATGTGCAGTGTTAACTCTTGTTGCCCTGTCTCCTGTATTGATGTGCGAGAGCTAAGTTGGTGTCACAGCAATACAAAAAGGATAGTTTGGTGTACTGTGCCTCTGGAGGTCCCTGATTTTTGAACAAAAGGAGACAGAGAAGGACATAGGGGATGGTGTTAACAGTCAGTGTTTTAAGCCTGCAGTTTTGTTTAGTTTATTATTCAGGAACCCTATGCAAGAAAGAGACTAATAAATCAGAAGCCTTATTAAGTAGAAAATATCTCAAAGAATATTGGTGGTCACAGAGCTACTGGAGTATAATAAGCTGGGGAAAGACAAGGTTATAATCAGATTGATTAGAAAAACTCAGCATTGTCACTGTATCTCTTTTGCTCTCTCTTTGTAAGAGATTAAATGTATTTGACCCTTTTTAGGGTTTAAAGTTAAAGGTTTTAGCTCCATTTTAAACTTTTATCTTGGGCTTATTTGGATAACTGTTCAGTGTGCTTGAGTGTTTGAGTATTCAAAGTACTGGTCCTTAATGCAAATTTCAGTCGTTCAATCTTCAGTTGTATGTTTTGTATTTGTGTTTGAATTCTGAATGCTGTGTATTTCTGTATACTGTGGAAACATGCCTGGGCCTATGGCCCTGCTAAGCAGAAACTTCAGGCTGCCTGGTTTTGGTTGTCTATTTTGGCGGTCTCATTATGATTTACTGGAGATGTAAGTATACCTGTTACACTTCCACCTCCTTCCTTTAGACTTGACTCTTTGTTCATTTTTTTTGTAATGTTGAACAAGGCTGCATTTGTGTTGTGTATGTTTGACATTATATTTATTGTGTGTTCATGGACCTTACACAAGCTGTGTGATTTGTGCTTAAGTGACAGTTTGTATTTTTTGTAAAATATTTCAATAAAATGAAATTATTTTTTACTACATACTGTGATATGCTGTTATTTTCCTGATTGTGGCAACTGCTGCAAGGACAAAGAAGCTTGGTATGGCAGTGGTTCTCAGTGGTGTGCATGGGGGGATTATTGATATTCACATTATTATACAGGAATGTGAATCTTAGATTAAAAATTTGGATTTATCGATGAGACTGCACATTAACTGCAGGACTGTGCCTGTTGCATACTGTGGTAGATGGAGGCTGGGTGCCCCCCTGTGGACAAAAAGCGTATAAGATGAACTGTAAGTGATCCTGGTGATTGTAATGAATGTCATTTCCGGGAAACATGCACACTGTGTTATGTGGTAAACTTCACAGGGATTGAGTGGCTTTTGACATAATATTTTGAGACACTTCAATATTAACAATATGACTTCAAAAATGAGAAATATGCTTTTAATGTTCTCCAAATTATTATTCTAGTCCTGAATGTCTTTATAAAGACCCACTTCTCCATTTAGAGTAACAAGTCATTATTAGCTACAAGTTGTGTAACATCTCTTATAGACTATTAAGGCTGTGTGTGAGCGATGCTCCACACCCTTGTCACTGTGATTTACAATCTTTAGCAACTTATGGTGTTCCTTTCCCACCTATTTATTCTCTTTTGCTCCAGTTTCCCAGTATGTCAGTCAGGTCTCATATAAAAACTCATACAATTAACTGATAATGTTATTTTGGCAAATTATCAGGTTAACAACAACAGCTGTAAGGCAGCAGAGTTGGATGATGATTTCCCACAGTAACCGACAGATAAAATAGAAATAAGTTTATTACATGGGGGGCATACACTGAACCTGGATCATCTTTCAAACCAAAAATAAAATACTGGAACTACTTTTCCTGTGAATCGTCTTATGTTACAATGTGAATCTGCTATTTTCACTTTTCATGATGACATTACATCACTGGATGCAACCGTTGCAACAAACAAAAAACACGCATGACTCATAGCAGTAATGGGTATGACTCACTCATTGACGAGCATGTGCTCGACCAATGAATGCGCTATATTGGTCTGTTTTGAACCAATGACGATGGCGGGGGTCGGGACTGGTGTTGTAAAGGGCGGGGTTAATAACCGAACCTGAAGGGTTCTTCTGTTGGCCAACTTCCCCTCTCCATTCATTTATTGCCCACGCGCTGAAGGGGACCACCAGGAAAGGTAAAGTGAAGCTCTTCTTATCCTCGTGTCTCACTGTGTCTATTAATGTGATGGTATGTCGATATCACAATTTAGTGTGTCCACTTCTAACTTTTGCCTCTGTATTGATAAGACAGTTGCTGTGTTAGTTAGCAACATGAGGCTGTTAGTGTTAACTTCGCGCATTAGCTGTGAAGCTAATGCTAATAGCCTCATATTCTTTTAAGGGAATACTCGTATACATTCACCATGAGGTTGGAAGTAAGTTTCAAACGCATTTCGGCGCCATTTAACGTTAAGTAGCGCCATGTTTGTGTCGTTAGCCTAACTAGCTAGCACACTGTACAGTAGCCCGTGTTGTGGAGTGTGGTTAATGGGTCCGGGAGATGCGTGGATAACCGGAAGTGGTGCGTCACAGCCCGCCTTTCTGGGACAAGACCGTTAACTGAAGTCAGCAGATCAGATCACAAACCAACAGTCTAAAAGTTTTTGGGTGCATTGGCGTCTCTGCGTTATCCATTCATCATTTTAAACAAAAATAACATCTAAAACAGCAGTTGTTGCCACGCGCACGCGGACACTTGTCTAACGTTAAGGAAAGGGACGCTCGTTACCAGCATAACAAAAGAGTCGTGGTAGGTTCTTATTGTTTAGTTTGTAGTGGTCTGGTTCGGATAAACTAACCACTAAAAAACCTTCAGTGCAGTTAACGCTTGAGTTAGGGGGTTTCAGAGGTTAAATGTGTTGGAAAAGGAAAATGTTGCCATCTGAAAGTCAATAGAAGTCACTCGATATATTTGGAAACTCCTGATTGTGGTCATACAAAGCAATTTGTAGGATTTGACACTTTTTTTATCAACTAACATCTTACCATAGAAATGCTCATGACATGTTTTTTTTTTTCAAATGTCACAAACTCCTTGGTTACTACCGTGACTGAGCTGCTGCTGCCCACCTGACTAAAGTTTATTTACTTACAGAGGCTGTCTGGACGTAATGAAACATTTGTGAAATATGAGGAGAGAAATTGCAGCTGTGGTATTCTTCCTGAAGAGGCTCGTGAAAAAGGGGGAGAAGTTGGAATCGCACAAGATCGAGCTGTTTGTTGAGAGGCTGGCTGCTGCACTGCAGGAGAAGTTCAGGGGGCACTGGTACCCTGAAAACCCCAGCAAAGGACAGGCATACAGGTGCTGCTCTGCCTTTTTACAGTATATTTTTTACTAACTGCTGTTGGTAGAGATGCTCTGGAAAGTGGAACTTATATACAACACTACTTTTTTTCTTTTTTTTTTATCAATGTCTTTCCATTGATGTGTACAGTCAGGGATATGATGACTAAAATCAGTTTTGTGTGCTCTTCAGGTGCATCCGAGTGAACAGGTTCCACAGGCAGGATCCAGAGCTCCTTCGGGCCTGCCAGGAGAGCGGAGTTCAGTACAAAGACCTGGGACTGCCCCGTGAACTCACACTCTGGGTGGACCCTGGGGAGGTGTGTTGCAGGTGAGTGAATTTGGCGTGAATAGCTTTGGTTTAGAATGAACAGAATAACACCCTACTAACTGCCACCTGCGGCTGTGTATCTTTTGTGATTTCTGGATTGGATGTGTACTGTACCTTTCAGGATTACTATCTGGAGTCATATTAGTGGCGTAGGAATCTAATATAATAGGAAAAAAAACTTTAATTTTCAACGTAATCTTTGCCTCCCGACCAATCTATTCAAGAATTGTTCTGTTTTAAACAGATTTCCTGCTCAGTATGTTTATCCTCCTAAATAAACAATAACTGTTGATGTGTTTTCCTTCTATTCCCATTATTAGATACGGAGAGCAAAACCCTTGCTTCTCAGTGGCTAGTTTCTCCAACAGTGATGAGGAGGACAAAGATGTTGCGAAGAAGGTGACCAGTGCTTTGGAGAGGGTGACGTCAGATTACCACTCAGGCTCTTCCTCTGATGAGGAGAGCATGCGCACTTCCCCCCTCACTATCTCCAGCAGCCGCTGTGCTTATCAGGTATTGCATAATACATTTTATAATTCCTGTGACTAAACGTCCCATGAACTGTAAAGTAGCTATGCTTTGTTCTGTTTGTACTGGGGGATATTGTGTTCAGATGAAATTCTCTTATCTTATGATATCTATCAGAGTTTAGTGATTTGTTTTTTCCAATGATTGGGAGTCAAATGCTTCACAGGGTCAAGGACTAGGTTGGTTTCTGATTGATTTTGTTTCCTTTTTTAAGACGATGAATCCATCTGCTCCTACGTGGCATCCTAAGAAGATGGTACCAGGGAAAGGTCACGTCCTTCCACGTCCTCACTACAGCTTCAGGCCTCGCAGCAGAGCCCCCCACACTTTAAGGCATAATCTGTGGATCCCTCCTGGCTATAGAGGAGGGCCTGGATACTGGGACCCAAACCAAAACCTGGCACATTGTTACAGTTAGGAATCATGGTGCTTACGGTTCGCACTGGACATTAAAGCTGAAGATAACTTTACGATGACTGACCAATGTTTTTTAAACATTTTTATAGCTTACATATTGATTGTTTTTGACAAAGTCTTTTTTGCACTTTAGACCATTTGTTATAGTTTAAATAAATCACTTGTATTAAATTAGATATTGAAATTGGAATACTACACATGTAGTCTTGAAGTACTGTATTTTTACAATGGGAGACGTTCATGTATGCCACCTTCTGTCCTTTGTGATAAAATGTTTTATTTATTCATAGTGTAGAATTGTCAGATGTATAGGCTCAAAGTTATGGGGTTTTATTAAACACAATTTCCGAGCATCATAATGCTTTGTTTATTCTCGTGGTGTTTACTAAAGGATCCTCCAAGTGTTGTGGTTAAAGTTTTGTTTTTTCGGCATGTGCCTTTATTTGCTAGCTGACGGTGCAGAGAAGAGACATGAGTGTAACGTGCGTATAACGTATAAGGTCCCTGGAGACATTGCGGTTTTATGGTGTGTCTAACCCACTAGTTGACAAGACACTTAATTAGTGAAAGAAAATCCGTAGCACTACTCAAATGCTTCAACACGCATTTTGTGGTAACGTGTAGCTCAAAAGGGTCAGTTCACCCAAATAATTTTTCAAGTATAATCTTATAATCTACATGCTTTGAGCACCACCAATGAAAATACATTCCATCTGTTTTGTGAGGCTAAAACTATCTTCATGGTTAGACACCAGCAGGGGTAAGTGGAGAAGTGAGTATTTCTGTGAACCCTAAATGTACTCATTAGCACACTATATTTAGTGTCATAGTGTGCAAGGCAGGTGCTTTATCATCCCCATTTATCATGTTGAAATATTCTTTATTTTAACAAACAAGTGGGGAGCCAACATTAGTACTCTACCTGTATGGCCAAGATGGGCTATGTTTGACAGTGCTCCCAAATTAACCACCAATCCCTGTTAGTCCAGGCCACAGCCCTCCACGCTGTTTTCTCTGTTCTCTTTCCTGGCATTAATTTAAATGTCATATCAGTCCACCGCCAGCATCACTGGTGAGCTGTTTTGGAAATGTAGCTTGATATATACAGACGGGTGACAAAGGAAAACCCAACATAAAGTGTCTTAGTGAGGTGTTGGGCCACCACGTGCCACCAGAACAGCTTCAGTGCTCCTTGGCATTGATTCTCCAAGTCTCTGAACTCTACTGGAGGGATGAACACCATTCATCCAAAAGATATNCCCTTATTTGGTGTTTTGATGATGGTGGTGGAGAGCGCTGTCTAACACGTCGGTCCAAAATCTCCTATAGGTGTTCAATTGGGTTGAGATCTGGTGACTGAAGGCCATAGCATCTGATTCACATCATTTTCATACTCATCAAACCATTCAGTGACCCCTCCTGCCCTTCATTTTTTGTTTGAAGTATAAAGGTATATGTGTATAAAGGTATATATGCAAATCAATAGAAAGTATACTCAGAATAACTTTCTATTGATTTGTATCGACCCTTCCCCCTAAGGGGACATATGGACCCAAACTATGCCAGCAAAATGCTTTTCATCTGTATGGAAGCATCTGCATTTGTTATATTTTCCCCCTCATTTATTCCAATTTTATTTCCAAGACTAACAGCCTATGTTGACTAAATTAAAAGTACATACATAAAATGATTAAAAATATTAATATCAATGGATAATAAACATAAATTGTAAAACAACACAAAAATGAAAATTTACAATTGAACCATTCTGAAATAAAGCACCATCCCTGCCCTCATGCTCTTGAAAAGAGAACACAAAATAAGCCACTAGAACCGCCCACAAGTTGCTCAGTCGTGACCATCGTGGGATATAAAGTGTGACTGGGAAAAGGGGGATAAACTTACGTAAGCCTGTATGGGGGCTGTTATTGTCGGGAAAGCCTCTCAGAAAGTTATACAATTTGTTTTCTTCCTCACTGAGGCGCCTGGACGAGACGCACGTTACCACACAGGACAAAACAAAGCTCCTCGTCCATACCGGCAGAGGGCAGCCCTGGCTCTTGTTTGGGAAAACCGTCTGTCACGTGACACCTTGCGGCGCGCTCCACTGTGCACCTGCAGAGAGCTGAGGAGGAGGAGGAGGAGGAGGAGGAGTGGAGTTTGGATGCTTCGGTCGAGCTGGGCTGCCGCGTTTCACTCGAATTCAGCACAAGTTCTCCGACCAAGTTTCACTGAAGAAGTGGTGGACTAGCTGGATCAGGAATGGAGCATTTGGTAGCGCGGTTCTGCTGTGTACTGTTGAGCCTGTTTGCAGGTAAGTTTTCTGATACCAGCCGCCGCTCAGCTACTTTGAGCCTAATGAATTTTTCACTAAAACGGCGGCGAGTCCAGCCTCCGGTCCGCCGTGTACGGTAACGTTAGCCACTGGCGTTAACATGGAGACATGCCTTATTCGATGAGTTAAACATGCTGATAACTTTAGTTCACGTTTTCACACCGTAAGTTATTATGATTAACATTAAATTTGCTCCGTGTTCGACCAAACCACATCTGAATACACTTAAAAGAAATTGCCCAACAAGGAGTAACTCCGACCTAAGGTCAGTTTAGTTAGCTAGCACTCCACAACAAGCGTCCGGCTGAACCGAATTACAATTTAGCTAAATAGTACACTGTAACTACAACTAAGTTAGGTTAGGTAAAAGAATTACTTCTTACTAGTGTGTGTGTTTTTCTGACTCGGTTCGGGACAGAAAGAGAAACGCAAAGAAAAAGAAAGGTCAACAGATAATAAATCAAAGTTTGCTAACGATCCTGCATTTTTATACACATTTTATCTCAGTAACCCCAATAAAGTGACAGTGGTTTGGTTTACATTTCCCATCAGGTAAGCCTACTAGCTGTCTGTCTTTAGGTGGATTTTTCTGCTCTGAATGATTGATTATTAAAATATATAGCATTGTGTTTTAAGTTCCCACTGACATGAGATGGTAGGTGATTTTTAAGCTTTACTGATGCCAGAAATCTGTGTACTTCCGTGTGATGTCTTTTGGTTTATCGTCTGGTGGTTCACACAATAGGTTGATCCGCTTTAAAACCTGTGGCTACAGGACTTCAAAGTGCTGCCTTTTTTTTTTGTCTGCCATCTGCCAACAG
>NTHP01000003.1:2268358-2295086 GCA_003416845.1 Oplegnathus fasciatus | reverse complement strand
CCCCCCTTCCCCAGTCAGAAATCCTATCACATTTAACTTAACCACATGTTTGCTCCTGTTGACAGCTTTATTTATGTTATCAGTTATTTAAACGTTTCAACATCAGGATCCTCATTTGATGAAAGTTTAGTCCTGATGACCCTGGAGGGTCACCAAACTGGTGAGGGTTTTTGTTGTTTGTTGATACTGTAGTTTGGTAGATAACCTTTGATCAGAATAGTTATTTTTAAACCTTCCTGACTTGTGCCAACTTACAGTCAATGATTTAAAGGTGAAATTGAGATATTCCTCACTTGGTTGGGACCTCCTTAAATGACACAGAACCAACTGATATCTGTCACCTCTAGTTTGAGCTCCACTAATTTACTTTTTTGTAGCTTTTTCATTCAAAGTGTCAGTCAATAATAATGCAACTAGTGGGGCTTAATTTGTACTGGTATGTATAAGAAAGGGGCAGGTCAACAATTGAAGTTTTTATTTTTATTTTCAAAACTTGTGGTTTGTTCTGTGAGTGTGTCATCAGGACAATAAATGTAGAAACATTGCTAACATGAGTTATTTATTCATCAAAACGACATGATGATGTGTATTTTTGCTGTTTTGCTAACTGTAGGAAATGCATGGTTTATCCGTATGGGCGTGGCTGTTTAGTGTCCTGGAATTTACACTGAAACTAGCAGATCACTCCTCCCACTCCAAACAATAATGTGAAACTTTTGCTACAGGATCGTCTATTGGTTTCAATCAGTGACGCTGAGGCAGTTATTGAAATATTTTCTGAGGTTTTGAAGGGAAGCCACAGAGCCACGGTCAGGGCAATGACATTCCTGTATGCTGATTAGTGAGAAACCGCATGTAATAAAGAAGTGCTTTGTTTTGGATCATCCAGCACATCTCTACATGTTAAAGCTGGGGGCATTGTGTGTAATATAAGGTGTGCATACATAGTGTGTTGTTTAGCCTTCTTTTGTCTCATGATTCACATTGTTGTGTCCACTAGTTTGGGCTCATTACCATCTTAATGGCATCATGGCCTCGTCATTTGGGCGCTGTTCCACTTCAGCAGACAAGAACAGTGTCTGCCAGACTCGTAGCATTCTTTTAATGTGGCTTAGAAATACACAATAATGTGCTGCTAACCTCTCTTAAATGACAAAATAACAAGTGGGGTCTTTCTGCCCCATTTCTTAGCTCTATTTGTCCGTGAGGCACCGCATGGAATATGAAATGTTGACAAAATAAAGAAAATTGTAAGAAGGAGATCTGAAATCCTTGACGTGTTCATCCAACCTTATACAGGGAATTGAAGCTCTGGTCATCTTTTTGTTTGTGTCAAGCTGTCATTATTGGTTAGGAGATTGTTTTTCCAAGTTATTGCGATAAATAATCAAATATTTGGTTTGTGGCAATGTTCCCGAATGCTTTAGGTTAACTGATTGTGGGAATCCCAGGGCTCTTAAATGCTAAAAAGTCATAAATGCTAAAAAGTAAGCACTATGGTAAAAATGTTCTTGATGAATTTTTTAATGTTAAAAGTCAAGTTAACTAAACAATTTGATTCAAGAAAATGAAGAGAAGACTTTCTGGGAATGTTTGTACACAGTGTAGTTGTGAAAATGCTTCTTCTTCTGCTTCATAAAGAGCTCACGTTTAGCACGAGTTTATTTGAATGAAAAAAGCCACCACAGTTTTAAAAATGCCAAAGTGCCAACTAATCTGTTTCTTTTATCAATCATCAAAGAACTTGCCCAAGAAACACTACGAGTTTGCCAATCATAAGACGCTGTGGTTGGCCCTTCTTCCCTTTATTAACAGACATCTCTGTTTGGCAGTCTGTACTCAAAGCATTGCATAGGACCTGAAAGGTTCCTGCCCTGGTGCTCTCTCCACCCCCTTCCACTCCTGGCTGTTTGGGTCAAGAGTGAAGCCACTGACCTAGGATAAACAGAAACCTGGTGAACTTGTGAGCAGGCGCAGAACGCAGTTACCTGATAAGCCTACAACCAAAGGCCCTGGCCGGGAACTGGTTGCTTGGTTACCTTTTTGAAAACAGACACGCAGATCCAGGGAGCATACTTGTGTGTGTATGTGCTCCGGTTGCTCTAGAAAGCTACCCTCCCCCTTACTTGCATGTCTGTATTACTGTAGGTCCTCCTTACAGCAGAAAAAAATCCCAGTTATTTTGCACAGTAGTTGTTGCAGATCTATTGAATGTCTTCATACAATATGCGTTTGAACAGTAACTCTTCTGTGGGGAACAACTATTGTCACTCTTACAGCTGTGTGTGTAGTGATGGGCTGTTGGGGCCCGTGAGGAAATTGTTACAACCCCACAGAGACTTGAGGTCACATTCACTTGTCATCCAGCAGTCCAGTGCCACTACTTGCTTCCTGTTGGCTGAAACATGTTGCAGCCACAGCTTCACCTCCAACCAAGCAGCCAACCTCTCTGCCTGGAGCCCCCTGTCCTTGGAAATGAAGCAGGAACACGTAGAATCGGATTACAGTCTAGGGACACTGCTTTGTCCTCCACAATCTGATGATGGCGACGGCCGAGCATGAATATTCATAGCCCCAGACGTTAATATTTTAGCATGCCAGCGCTGTACAAGCCCTGTGCCAACTCCTGTTCACCTATATGGGAGTGTGAAACGCTGATCCCGCCTTTACCTCGCCACATTACCCTACCTCTTCCCTCTATTCCCCCTCCATTTCATATCTGAATTACTGAATGGACAAATGGCTGCCTGCTAGAGAATCAGTGAAAATGATTAATAGTGGTGCTTGTTTCTGAGTCCTGTTAATGGCTGTGCAGCCACTCTGTATTCAGAGCTCATTCTTTTTTCACAGGTAGGGGGTAAAACTGCCTTCTGGGCTGCTGCCAAAGCATTGTTGAGGGAAGATATATTGGCAAGATCATACTTGAGCCCCTTGGTCATAAAGTCAATGTTACATTGACAGATTTTTCAAGTTTGTGTGTCTCCTAACTTCTCTAACACTTTGGCCACAGTATTGACTAACTGACAGCACCAGGCTCCCCAAAGGCATGCAAATTATGTGCAATATTGTCCAATAAGCTCTGGAGCAGTTTTGCCTTAATGACACAAATTAGTGGCTCAGTTCATAAAGGTCATGCTTTAGTGCTTGGTCAGTTTGGTCGTTGTGTCGGATCGACCGTGAAAACCCAAAGGTATTCAGTTTACAATGATGTGAAAATAGAAAAGCAGCAAATTCTCTAACTTGAGAAGCTCAAACCAGGAATTGTTTGGAATTTTAACAGACTTAAATGATTAATAATGATATGGAGGAGTTTACACTTCAGCAACCCTAGCCGATGTTATCTGACATGGCGTTGCGTTTGCCAAACACATCAGTTTGTCCTCATCCTAAAAGCCCTTTCTTTTGCAGTGGTAATGTTCAAAGTGAAACATACTGTTTCAAAATACAAACCAGTATTTAAGCTGTTAGAATGAAGTAACAGTTTGATCTTACATTTTCCCCTAAAATAGCCTGCAAGGACTAACTAGCTCTACGTTGCAATAAAGACCAAAGCTGTTTCTTTATTTTAATGTCTTCTACATGGATCATCAGCTGGTGAGGATGCTGACTTTTTGCCCAGGACATGCAGCTTTAGCCTCAGTGTTTTAGCACAGTATCATGTATGTAGCCATAAAGTGCATATTTAACACCGTTTTACAGGGTTCTCATTTTAAAACAGGTCAGCCAGAAACATTAAAAAGTCAGACGGAGAATGCGTTTTCATCCAACTCTTGTTAGTTTAATGTTAGCTTAACTAGCTTGCTAGCTAATTCAGCCAGCAAAATCAGCTTGTTTTGTTTGCCTCTGTCAATAATCACAGGACCAACTGTCTCAAAAATTAAATATTCCTTTGTTATTGTTGTAAATTGCTTATGTGCCATGCGAGAACGGAAAGCTTGACAGACCTAGCAACGGTAACTAGGGAGAGTGGAGCTTAGCAGACTTCTAATTGAATGAGCTGATAAACATACTATATTGCGCTGGGGAAATAAACTCACATTAATTCTTCTGCACAATTCATATTTAAAGACCATCATTTTAGAACCACTCGTCTTTTGAGGTTTCCTGATTATCCAGCCGTACTGCCACCCAGGATGTGTAGAAGAGAATCGTTTCCTGCCAATCCTTTTTTACCACTTACATAGGTTAGCACCACGGCTGAAGAACAGGAGTGAGTTGGAAAAAAGGGACACTATTTTGTTGCCCTGTTAAAGACGACATGACAAAGTTGGCTCCTCACGCTAAAGGTTTTTTCAACAGGTTTTTAGTGATGAAAACCGACTGGGGTCTAAAAATTGTCCTTTTATAATTTGTGGTCAGGAGTACGTGTGCAGGCGTTACATTTTTGCTGAATACCATGAAATTGTCTGTATTTGTTCCTTTCAACGTCTTGGTGTTGTGGCATGTGATAAACATTGGATCCTTTAGGAACTATAGACGTTTTTGATTGTTTTACTAATGCACTGTTTTAAGTATGTAAACAATAATTAATTGATTTTATTTATAATTTTTACATGTATTGCTTCAGTTCTGCCTCTGACACAGATCTCATTTAGTGGACTGAGCGGGTAGACGCCAGGTAGAGAGTAGATAGTACTCATCTTCTTCAGTATGACTGCTGAAATTCTCAAAGTACGTGTTGAGCCAGGATTGTACTGAGGGAGAGACATTTCCTCTGCTATCCATGTAACCTATCAGTCAAAACAAGGTCACTGCAGTGCTGATTTTCCCCGCTCTTTTGAGTCCATCGGTCATCCTCACTGTGTCGCACTGTTAGGGCGATAAACACCCCCAAAGCACATTCATCACTTAGCCACTTGATGCCCAGCTCTGCAGCGCCCACAACGCCCTCTGCTCCTAATGAGGAATAATGGGCTCTGTGACAAATAAGCTGTTCTCTGCGATGATAATAAGGGTTTTCACGCACCTCATATCTCAAATGAACATTGCCAGAATATCATTTTTCTGTAGATAAAAGGCACAGAAGCAGAGAAGAAGCTGCATACTAGGCAGTGAAGGAGATTTGAAGGATTTTGTTACAAAATGCTGTATAATTATTTGGACAGAAAATGACACTGGAGTTCTTTAAACTTTCAAAATGAAGTGGAAACTATATAAAGCACAACTATTTTGTAAAAAAAAACTGATAAATGATAACTGTGTACTGTATATATAATAGATAACTATGATAAAATAAATAGGAGTTTCTTTTTGTCATGGTAATCGTCACTGTTTTAAATGGTGGATGTGTCCTGCTAGATTTAACATCTCAGACTGTAGATGTTATGGCACACTATGTGTTTTGCTTCTTTAATCTATAGGAAATGGCCCATTTAAACTGATGTATGGAATTGCAAAATATTCCACAGCCAGTATTCAGGTCTCTAAAGCATTACTCTACTTCTGGTTCTTCCCCTTGCTTGAACATAAAATGTTTTTTTCCACTCTTTATGACTACATATTCAGGTTGTTTTTGCATAATATTCTCACGGCATCTGAGCTAGCCGTCTCAGTGTGAGGATACACAGTGTGGCAGGCAGGTCCCCAGGGTGCTGCATCTGCAGGTGCTGGTGTGCAGTCTGCTCCTGCTTACCTGCTAGGTCGGTGTCAGCTCAGCTCTACACATGCTTGGACCTCTGTTAGATTATCCTTTGTGCAATGTTAAAGAATTGGGCTTCGTAGTAGGCTACACAGGGGGGAAAAAAATCACTATCATGTAAAACAGACCTGACAATTTATTCTGACAACAAATCTTTTGTTGCCAGTTCTGACTTTGAATGGACACATTATTTTGGAGATAAGCATTGTATATTGTATTGTGCATGTTACATTATTATCAGCTAATGTCCAGGCATTGTCTTACACAGAGCTGAGTTGTGGGAAGATGATTATATTTTGTCCTCCAGCAGTAAGCCCCCACTCTCGCCGCTAAGAACATTAGAGTTAATTGTGTGTCTAATCTTGAAAAATATTATGGCTCAGAAAATAAGCGACATAAGCAGAAGGTGGGGTGAATTTTGGGAGGAGGAGGGGGTAAAGCAGCTGTTGAAGGAGCCATTTTTAGCACCTCTATCTCATTGAAAAACATTGCACATTGTCGACTGCGGGTATGGTGAAAAAGGCAAATAACTGTTGTCTGTAGAAAGCCTCTTTCTTGATTCTGTCCCACTCGATTTTGCTCCCTGTGGTGCTGATATTCTAGTCACTCTTTGTCTGTCTTAGTCTGATGTATAATCATCATCATAAATTATATACTGAAAAAATGGATTTGTTGTGAAAAACGCCTGTTGCCATGCACAAAATCCTTGTCTAACCATTTTTACAGGGGTATGATTGCTTGTATTATAGATTTTAGAATTATATTAAAGCGGTTGTGTAGTGAAATTTCATGATGCAGGCTGAATCTTGTTAGAAGCGTTAAAGGAGTATTGATACAAAGCGACACAGAATTAGACCCAGAAAATCCCATTTCTTGTGACATTTGTTGCCTCATAATCAAGCTGTTGCTGAACTGAAGCCAAAGACTGCAGTGGAAATCCTTCGTATCTGTAAAGAGGTCAAAATTGAATATACGTTATGTATAATATAATGTTAATCCAGACAGGCTCTGCAACTGTATATCTGTTATCCGTTACAACATCCGTGCATTGTTTATATGGCATGAAGCGAACCTCACCATAACTCTGTTGTGCATAAATGTCAGTGTTGGATATGATAAGATGCTATTGTTATGTTTGCAGGTGTAGGAAGATATGAAGAAAGGAAAGCTACTGCATGTGCAAGCTGTAGCATTTTTGTGTCCCTAATCTCTCTTGGAAATGTGAATGCAAGGAAACACTTTGTTTCATGAAAGAGCATTACATGAGATTAGATTAGATGAAACCTTTCCCCATGGGGGTGTCAGTCAGACAAACCAAAAAGTCAGCTGGTGTGTTACTTTTATGTTAAGGTAAGTTAGAATCCAAGAGTGGATTGCAAATGTAAATTGTAGAATGAATTTCAACTGGTCTTTACTATATTCAAATGACTTCCATTTACTTACTATGGTTTTACAACCAGTGTCCAGAACGAGAGCGTGGCTGTCTGCCACCTCTCCTCTGTTAACATTAACATTCATTAGAATGGCCTTTTCCTCGTCCTCCTGCCTCTGAAGTTATTACTCCTGGGTCGGTGTTGGATCTATAGATATGATGACCGGGACATCTGCTACAGTTGGGTATAGAAAAGGCTCACCGCCTGAACCACAGCAAGGTCAGCAAGCCACAACAGACATTTAATTACTGTAGTGCATCTCGCTGCCATGTGAGGAAATCGGCAGCTGGCCCAGTCGCCCTCCAGAGAGATGAGATTGAACTGAAAATAGCTCTGTGACTGGCTGGTTTATGATGGTCAAAATGCACATTACTGCACAACCTTAATCACAAGTGCTGCTGTTTTAATAAGCAGGCACACAGGGGCAGCCAGGCTGCAGTTGTTGCTGGTAAGTTCCTGAGGAACCAGCTGTTAAGTGTCTTAATGGAGCCCATGTATAATTCATGGGCACACACAGAGCTGTGTGGCGGGCTGGCTGGCTGGCTTTCTCTGGGTGTCCGATAATTGGAAGGAGAAGAGTAAACTCCCACCCCATCTCCAGTCACACTGGCGCTCACAGCACCCAACTCTTTTCACAAGGTGTAGGGGAGCATCAGCTCTACGTTTAATGCCTCTGTGACAGGACATCTATCTGATGAGAGTAAGGGCATGATTTATCAGTGACAGCTAGAGCTGTAACGCAACACTACAGCTAGAGTTGTAGATTAATGATCTATGGACACATAAAAAGAGCCTGTGATTGTCTACAATGTCACCCGGCATTTTATCAACTAAAAAGTCTCCACCTCTGACTCTTATGAATCAGCCATTAACGTGTTGTACTGTAAAATCCCAAGAGCTTAAAAGACCTTGTCAAAAAGAGATGTAAATTTTGTGTGGACATGAGAAGTCCCTGATGATCCCTCTGCTGTAAGATAAAGTGTGTGAAAAATTTGCTGGATACCTTTGCCCTGGATGTAAGTGAACAGATATTAACGCAAGACCATGTGGGATGTGTTTATCAAATCGGACAAGAAATCTTCAACTGTTGTCAATCCAAGCCGTAAAAAATCCCCACAGCACGTTAACTGTTAGACCGGCTTTGCCAGCCCACTGTCATGCAGTGTTTTCTTGATCAGGATTCAACATTTTTTAAACTGTATGAACGTGACACCTTGTTTATGTTTACATGTGCAAACCACGCCACGCAAGGTGAACAGTCACTTTCACTGAGATTATGTACTTGTCCGCCTGATCCAGGATGCCCTATAAGTAGTATTTGGCGGCCTGTCTAGACTGCTCAGGGCCCAGACCTTTTTAGATGTCAGCAGAGCCATCAGGGAGTTTGCTTGTATGGCAGGTTTCAGGCAAAAGCACTTTACTACATCCACTGAACACTCAACAGCCAGACGACCTTGTAGAATCTTCTTAAAGAGTCAGGTTATTTCTAAGTGCCAACTTTTTGCCATATATGTTGAATTAAAGAAGATATAGTTAGGATTGTATAAAGTCAGTTTGAGACAGAGAAGGTGCAGTAGTCGTGCAATATTAATCAGAGGCGTTCCTCCTCTCAGCCTTAATTAAAGGAACATTTTACCTTGACTGATGTAATGTTTCCACTGACAACAAAGGTTAAACTTGATTTTCTTGTTTGTCCTGAAAGATGGCATTTCCACCCCCTTTCCAAGGAGTATGGTGACTGAACCTTCACAAAGCAAAATGAAAGAACTTCCAGTTGTGATCACTAAGATTTTCATTAAATCAAACCCAAATTTTGGTTCTTTGGTTTTGATTCATTTTTTCTTACAATAGCTATTTAATGTACTTACATTCAGTGATGATCTCTCTGTTGACCTTATGAGTTTCAGGAACAAGTAAGCGCCTCGGCTCTGTTATGTTATCTTTTAACTTCCTGTCTACACCAGGAGTGGGGATGTGTCACGTTGTGTAGCTTGACACCTCCTGCCTGTGATCACATTGTGCCTACATTTTAGCAAATATCTGACCAGTTTCACAATATAACATGCAGCATGAAGGACTTCCGTAGCTCGAAGCAAATTAAAGGATTTCTTCTACAACAGCGTCTGACAAACATCTACTGGTTATTAGATCAGTTCTTCTGCACAGCTCTGGGGTCAGACAGTCATGTTTCTGTGGTGATAGTCATGGCAACTGGTCAGAATGTATTTTTGTTTTTTATTGTGTTTACAACAAAATGATATCATAATAGAAGTCACAGTGGAGGCTCATTTGGTTAGGTACACTCCTACGCACAGTCCAGATTTCCATAACATGGGCTACTAGGGTTAGGTGATATGTTCAAATTTTCCAACCGTCAGCCTAACAACCCGCAATTGCCGATATATTCGCTCAGGTGTGTGTTCGGCGCGCACAGGGGGCGGGGGAGTCCCCCTCTCCCCACACGCCATTTTCAGCTAACAATCATGGAAGAGCTAGTTGCAAAAAAGAATACAAAATCCCCTATTTGGGATTATTTTGGTTTTAATCGTGCAGAGCCAACGAACCAAGGCTGGTGTCTCAACTCCCAGCTGTTCTGGAGATCTTGAGCAAAAAGTAAGATAATCCCTTTTTCCTTTCTCCCTTTTATTCTTTAGTAATTTTAAAATATTTCTGAGCGCCAAATCGACTCAAAATCATCCCCACAGTAGGTACTTTTCGACGCTGAACATGACGGTGGCCTCGCCGAGCCTCTGCAGTAGCTGGGTCCAGCGGGCTGATCCTAGCCAACTGCTGGGGAGGGACATGCCACACTAGCCAGGTACAGCATGTGTCTCAAATCGCCGCCGTTCCTGAGACCATAGAAAGAGAAATGACTTTGTTTCGTTTCACTCTTCTCTTTCCGCGCGCCACAGAATACACATTTTCTGTCTGTTCTCCTGGCTCCAGGAAAAATAAGCTCTTAATTGCCCAAAAAAATCAACTGGTTATGGACTGAGCCGATAGCCGATATATTCGTCCTATCGCCCAACCCTATGGGCTAATTATTGTGTTACAAGCTTATTAATACAAACTATATTATCAATAATATATATATTACACAGTCTGGTGAAAAGATGTGTTTTAATTCATGTTGATAAATCAGATTACAGACCAACAAAGCAAGAAATGTAACTAATGTTAATAACTTGCATCATCATAACATTAGAGCTCTTGACATTTTTCACCATAGAAACATCGAGCAACAACACACCCTAAGCTAGTTGTAAGCTATTTAATGTAATAATGTAACTTTGCTCCAAAGATCCTCTTTCTAATGTGATATCTGTAGTGAATGTGGTGTTGTCAGGCCGTATGACCTCCTCTAAAGTGTGGATGTGTGTTCTTAACTTTGAGAAATGAAGGGTAGGCTGTGTTAACCGAACAGGACCACGACTTATTACTTGTATTTGCTATAGCCAGCAATAGCAACCAGAAGTTGAGAGACAAAACTGGAAATAGAACAAACCCCATGAGATCAATATATAGTAGTATTATTGGTAGTGGAGGAGTCCGCCATTTTTTCGCAGGATTGAAATTAGTAGCCAGAGGGAGTCGCAGGAAAAGTATGCAGCATGTACTCGCAATTTTATCTCATTGATTTCAGCTTCACTGTTTATTGTTCACTCTCTTTACACCATAGCAGAGCTGTAGTAATAAACCACACTTGCTGTTACCATGGTAACCATGGGTGTCACCAAATCAACCAGGACTGAAATCTTAAGGATTACAACTTCAAGTGACTTGATCATCCTCTCTTATTTAACTGTCACTAAGAGAAAATATTACAGCTTATTACAAACATTGTGATGCAATCTTTGTTGACAAAAGGCTCGTTAACTTGTCTCTTGTTGCCGTCTTCATTAGACACTGAAATAGATGAGGAAAGATGTTGTATGTGCAGTTGCCTTTAACTGGAGTGGTTGGGCTCATTGCATCCCTGGAATCAGCTTTACTTTGCTGTCTATTACAAAATAGCACAGCTGCTGCTCTTTGGTTCAGAAGCAATTTCATGCTCTGGAGTCCAATTTAATGTGAGAGTAACATATATGTCGATGTACACTGTGCTTAATGTTTTCTAAAGGAGTTTGTGTCCAGTTTGCAGTGATCGGCTCGTTACGGTTTTTTTTTGTTTGTTTTGTTTTTGTTACAGATGCTTGGGTTGTTGAGATGGATCTAATTAGCCTACAAAGACTATTAGGGTCAAAATAACAAACAGTTCAGTTGCTGCAGCGTGCAACGCGACGGCCAGAATCTTGAATCCCCTTTGAATTTTATTTCAGCGACTTTAATGGGCTTACTGCCCATTAACTGTCCAGACTCTCCGCTCTTCTTCATGGGTCTGACAAGCCTCATCTCATGCACAGTTAAAGAGCACAACATGTAGAATAAATACCGTCATACTATGTCATGACTAAAACTGTAGGATTGCCTCTTAGTGCGGGATAGCTAAACTAGTGCAGTGGAGTTATTTTTAACATTCCCAATCGCATCTTGTCATTTAACGTGGTATGTAGACTAGAGTGGTTGTTTTGAGCGCTCTCCTCATGTCTAGGCTGAGAGTGCGAGCTGGAGGCATGAATAAACCCAGCGGTCTTTGGTTAAGCTGTAACAACAACTGACAGTCTACGCCTGCAGCTTCCTACAGGGCTCAACACTCAGGTGCATTTACTACACCTGCCTTCAAGAAACCTCTGTGTGAAGAAGAGACTCCAGCCTTGAAACATCGGGCCTGTTTCACTGCATGTGCAGAGAGAAAAAGAGAGGAAAGAAAAAGGATTATCCATCTTGTTATCTTTTAACAGCAGTCTTATCTTGATGTCCTGCTGTAGTGTCTCCCCCACACAGAGGACAGGAAGGGACTGTCTGTGTTGTTACACTTTCACAAAGACCTCATTCTGCCTGGTCAGGAGTGCTTTGGATGCAGGATGAGAGGGTTTAGAGAGAAGGGATGTTATAAATGCATTTGAAAAGGAATTGATGTTTTAGCAGTTATTACAAAGTACTTTGTCTGTACGCGATTTTTGTCCTCAGGGAGCTTTCAGCAGAAATCAGATATCTTTTCAATGAAATAGGCTGTGTTGGTCCTTTAGCCTTTGACAGCACACTCTGTGCACATATAGGACTGTATTTTCTACCAATGTCCAGAAGACCACCATCATGCAATGTCCTTCAGGCAGGGGACCTAATTTTAGACCAGAACCTAGAGGAAACAGCGTGAGCAAGGCAGACTCATTGACTGCCTCCCAGCCAATCTAGCTGACAGCCATACATGTCTCTGCACTACATGAAAAATAAGTTACTGTGGAAATCTACCATAGGCAGAGGTAATGTCTTAATCTGCAAGAGCTGGCCTTCTACGTTCTACACAATGCATGAGAAAATCAGCCGTAGCTGAGGTAACTGAATCCCTTCATAGCAATGTTTAACCAGCAAGCAAACTCAGATTCAGGGCAAATATGTCATGTGAAATTACTTTTTCATGGTTTATTTTTCATCTTTCTATGGTATTTCCAATAGTCGTCAGACTTAAAGTTTTAAAATATGCTGCACTTTATCTAAAGGGAGGAACCCAGGAATTCATTGGGAGGCATTTGGGTTTGAATTCTTGATATTTTATACTTGCCTCTGTCTACAGTCTGGACAGTCTGGACACCTTAATCCCTTTAGTGGTTTGGCAGTGAGCCATAAGAGTCTTTGCCTCATAAGTGTTTACTTTACATACATTTTGTGTATATGTGACTGGATTTACCAGCTAAGCACAGTCCTCAGTTGACTGAACCAACATGCCAGAGTTGTTAGTGTCAGTGATTTGTTTCAGATGGTATGAGGAAGTCGTTTCTTATCGTTGAGAAGGCAAATCTGGCTAAACTTGCCCTGTTCATTTTCACGGCCCCCGTTTGTTTAAGTGAACATGGTGCAGTGAAACATTCAGACCACCTCAGACTGAGCAGATGAAATAGCTGAGCTCGGGAAATTCCAGAAATGTGAAATTGTTTCCCCTCCTGAGGAGTTTCTGACTTTTTGTAAAATTCCATCACTAATGACGTTGAAAACCAGGCTTGTTAGGAGCTCCAGAAAGGACTTGTAATCCCTCATTTTTCCCTGTGCTTCAAGGGGAATGTTCTAGTATGATATTCACGCTCTGTTGCTTTAAGCGGACTTCTTGTGTGTTCACCTCTCTGACATAATTAAGCACAGCCGTGAGAAACCTTTGTTTGCCTCCGTATGCTCACACATTTTGCTTGTCTTCTGCACTGCAAATGTGCATGTGAGTTTGCGTGTTCTCTAAAACCCATATTATGTGCATCAACTCACCAACACCTCCTATCCCACAGTTAAACCCACTCTGAGTCCATCGACAGCCTGAATGAAGTAGCTGCACTCTGCTTCACTTGTGTCTCAGTGTTTGATCAGCGATGCTGCCTCCTGATCACAGTTGGCATTGTGCCCTGGGGCCCGGACAAAGGCTGGGGCTGGGGCGCCGGCAGGGGCCTGGTCTGTATCAAACACTTTATTTGTTTTGGGGGATGGGGGGATAGGATAGGCAGCGGCATGGCTGCCTCCCCCTCAGTGCAGAGAAACTCCTGTGGCTGGAGAGGTGACTACACCCCACTGAGACATTTGGCTTTAATTTTTTTGGTTCATAGTAAACTACTGGAAGCTTGGAACACAAATACATGTTTGATAAACATGATTTCTTTCAACAGCCTTACCCAATCCTCATTTGTTTTGTATTTCATAAAAAATATATTAAAAACATTTTTTAAACTTGTTAGAATTTAAAAGATCATAAAGACGCCTCGCCTTCTGGGGGTCACTCCACCATTCTATTATCATTTACCTTCTTCCAACCAGACCTTTACATGCTTCCTGGGTGAACCTTTTATAACTGGAAGAAATCAAAATTTAGAAACTGCCACTGTACTAAATGCACCATTTTGGCTTTTATTTCCCAAACCACGTCGGAAATGGTCAGAAATGCATTTCCTCACATCAGCAACATGTGATTGCAGTGTGTCTCTGATCCTCTGTGCAGATTATGCAAATACAAACTTTTTGTGGTCAGCGTCAAGGATATTCTGTCAAGTGAACTAGATTGAAAGCAGGTCTGATATGTATTTGAAAAGTCTAATAGTGAAGCCTATTTAGATGCAATCTCATGCTGATAGCAGATACAGCAGGGATGTCACTAGTGGGCCAACAAGTGCCTGACTGTTGTCTCACCCCTCTGTTTTTACTTTGGCACACACTTTCTCCATTAAACACTGGTGATTGATTTAAAAGCTCGACCTGTCCACCACCCCTCCTCATCCTGTAATGCGGATTAAGTGGCAACAAAGACACACAAATGTTTGTGTGTGTCTGTGAGACATATTTCTATTTTGCACCATTTCTCAAGTCATGCAAACTGCTTTCACATGTTCACTAATTGCTTGCAGGGAATTGTTGTTTTTGTTTTTTTCCCCTCGCAAAGTGAGGAGGACATGATTTTGTAATTATTCCTCTGGCACGTCTGACTGAAGAAAACACTCCAGCTGTTTCATGTTTGTATCTCCTCTGTGTCACAACTGCATATACAGAGAGGCATTTTTATAAGCAATGCACACCAATGTATCTCTGAACCACCTCGTTTTCTGCACCTCCATTTCCCTCTGCCTCTTGTCTGTTTTAATTTCCTTCTCACATGACTATATTGGCACACTTCCTGTTGTTTCCCGTGAGGGTGTTATCAGTGGGCTATCTGTGTGCTGCTCCTTGGACTGGCGTCTTGCCTATCAGCTTTACGGCACAGCCAGCCCCATATTGTCACCATCTCCCTATGTCCCTGGGCTTCAGCAAATCCTGAAGGACACAGGCCTTTTCGTGTGTCTGTGTGTGTCTGTGTGTATGCTTGTGTGTTTCCGCAGGTCTCAGAGACACTGGAGAAGCTGAGGTTCTTATCTGACTCTTCAGGGTTCTTTAGATAAATTTGCCTCCTCTCACAGGAATGGGGGATAGAGGGAGGAAGGGATGTAGGGTTAGCCTCGGTTGCTTTTAGTGGTTTGTGTCTAGCTTTAGAACAATTCATGGTGGTAGAGAGGTTAGACGAGCAGCAGCTGCTTAAATCCACTGTCCTACACCTTGTCAAATGCTAATGCATTCTATAAATAAGAAGTACAAATCCCAAGGCCATGACGTGAGAGTCCCTGTGATGAAGACTACCTTTTTGATTAACCAACCATTAAGGAACAAGCCCGTGTGAATTTGTCTTTCCTATCCCCTTTCCTCTCTCCCTCCTTCCTTCCGGCAGTTCCTCTATTCCCTCAGCTGTTCAGAGACATCGGTTTTTACCAACCTGATGGTGGGATTACAAATCTAATTTGAATGTATATGAAATATGATCAAATTGTCCCCTTTTAATAATGAGTTTATTGTGGCAGCAACCACAGGGAGACAAACTGGTAAGCCCAGGCTTTCATAAATTAAGTAATTAAATCTGAATGACTGTCACTGTTAATGTACATGGATACATGCGGCAATTGGTTGCTGTGGACATTCACAGCAATGGCATTAAGCACATCCCTCATAGGCTCGTCTAAAAGCTGTCAAATGCTCAGGCAGTCGAGTAAAGTGACTGTCATTCGTCACCCCTTCATCATTTAATGTTCAATTATGTCAAAACAGCCTTTAGGTCATCTGCACTGGGAATTGATGGCAGCTCTGTGTGGCAAGTGGAGCTTTCAGGCTGCATTACAGCGCAATCAGTATGGTTCAACAATCCCAGCCCTCTGCAACACTAAATAAACCACGGCCAAGCTCGCTCTCAGGGCACCCACATTGCTTCAAATTGAGTATTTCCAGCGGGGGCACTGGGGCGAGCATTCAGAGCCTTCTTTTTGAGCAGCAACCAAGTTATGAAGTTATCCTCTGCTGTGCCCGAAATAATTGATGTTCTTCGGCATGGTCACAGGGGATTGGCTGTTTATGATGGGGAGAGTGTCTGTGCTGTTTAATTTGCTCATTCCAGAGCCCCCCAGACTGCTATTTTACCATAATGAATCACTAATGTTCATCCCACCATCATTGCCCATCAAGGAAAACGTGCCACACTCTTCAAAAGCTCAGTCACTGTTGGTTGTTTTTTGTTTGTTTGTCCTTACGAGTGAGATGCTTTCTTTTCACTTGGTTGAAAATAATACTTTGTTTTCAAGGTTTGTTTACTGTGTGTGTGTGTGTGTGTGTGTGTGTGTGTGTGTGTGTGTGTGTGTGTTTTCAAGGAGCACTAAATTGAAAATATTTCCACTTGCATTGATCCATTTTCCCTGCGACACACACACTACACATTTCTTTGTTCGTAGCTATTTGGCTGAAATACTTAAAATTTGAAATACTGAACCAGTGCTTTCACTGCCACTGAAGCTTACATCAGACCAAATGCAAGTGTAGCTGCACGAAGGATATGCAGACCCTAAAGAAGGTAAACGGAAGTAAATCCCAGTGCGTCATTCACCTCTTTCACCTACCCAAGCCTTTTCTTGTTGCTGTTGTTGCGTTGTGAGCCTGAAATAGCAGCTGCCTTTATCTCCCCATGGTAAGACTTGGCTTTTCAGACTTTACTCACAAGGATGCTCTTTAAGGTCAAAGGGTGGAGAAAGAGGCTTATGATCCACTGTGGCCCCTGCCAAGTCTCTGAGGGTCTTTAGCTTGGCTAGCACAAGGGTCAGGAGAGGTTAGCTTGTCAAACTGTTCCCTTGTTTCAGGGGTTATTGCTGTCTGCTGAAGCTACTCCTTACACCACACAGCTTAACCTCATGTCTTCCTAGAAGACCTCTGACAAAACAGTTCTGTGTAAATGGTATCCATGCTTAGAAATGTATCTACATGTCACTGAGTGACATGAAACTAATCTTTCCTGGCTGCAGATTAGAGCTACAGTAGACCGATGAATTGGCCAAGCCGATATTAGCTTATTGCAGATATATTGGTGTGTGTATGTGTATATGTCAGCTGTTTAGAAACAAGAAAACAAAAAAACCTTGGTTTGAGGTACAGTGTCACCATTACATACACCAGAGAGCACTGACAAGTTGATGTTTCACCATTTAATATGTACTATATTGGTCACAGTTCTTATAAAACAAACAGATCTAAGGAATCCATATCAAGATTGTTTGTTTATGTTATGTGTTTATGTAAAATTACTACTGGCCAATATATCATTATCAGATTTTTTTTAACCCCAAACTATCGATATGAGTATTGGCCATCAGGCTGTACTGCAGACAGGTTTTCTCAAATTCTTCATTTTTATTAGTTGTTGTTGTCATAGATAATAATCACAAATGCCAGTCACAAGTTATCAGCGCCCAAAGTGAGGTCTCCAGACTGCTCTTTTTACCTTATCATCCGTCTAAAAAACTCAAAGGTATCATTCAGTTTACAATGATACAAAAACAGGGGAAAACAAGCAATTTCCCACGTTTAGAAGTTGTCCTTGATTCATTTTGTTTTGATTGGCGAAACAATTAATCAGCTCATCATTCAAATCAGCAATTGCTAGTGAAACTATGCCTGTGTTTACAATGTTCCTCTGTAATGAAGCCACGTGGATGTTTATAAAGATGCCTAACTATGACAGGTTTGAGCTGGAGTTTGTTGACTTCCACGTACGTTTTTTTTAATGGTGAAGTAACGTTAACTTCCCTTTTCATAACTCTCCCTTCTGTCTCCGTCTACTTAACCTCTTTCTCCCTCTCTGTTTATCTACCTCTCTGTCTCTCTCTCTCTCATGCCGTCTCTTAAGCGCCACGGCAACCTTCTCCGAGGGATTGGTTGCCAGGAGACAGGATTCGCTCCCCATTGTATGCCAACAAAGGTGGAGGGGGTGGGTGGTGGGGTTACAATCAGCAGGACCGGAGAGAATTGGAAGCCTAGGGGACTGGCACTCTACAATCATGGGTGTGTTAGAGATGAGGAGGACAGGCAGGGAGGGATGTAGAGGTGGGGGGTTAGTGAGTGAATGGCAGTGGGGGTATTGGGTGGAGTGCGCTGACACCCTAAATTCCTCTTGTTCATTCCCGGTCTCCCAGTAACCACACTGGGATGTGCTCTGTCAGACAGTGTGGTGGAGACCGAAGGGAGAGAGACACTCATAGAGACACAGGCAGCCATGAATAGTTATTAAGACAGACTTTTTAATTAGCCAGCATGCCCTCCCCCACTGCTCGGCTCCCCTACTACGCAGACACACACATATACACACACACAGTAGGACACGCTCTTACTACAACAGCAGACACTGAGCTCAAGGAAATTGTGTGTGTCTGGTGTACATGCATGACTGCATTTACCAGCAGTCTATTTTTCATAGTTTTCCTTGGACTGTGATGATGGTCTCTTATCAGCCGATTATATTACCTTCGAGGAAGAAGGCCAGTTTACTTTAGCTCTGGTGCCATTACTCTAAATAAAGACTGACGGTCACCCTATATAAGCCAGTGATTATATGGAGCGCTCTCTCACCGTGGCAGACTTTGAGCTCAGTAAGATCATTTCTGCCCCGAGTCACGTGCTCCAGGGTTCACACACTGTATTTACAGTACGTGTTGATAGGCGATAGTTACTGATTAACGCTCTGAGCATGCTACCAGGGTTATTTGTGTTGTTCCACTATGAGCAGCTAGTGGTAGGGGATGATTTTTCCACCCTTTTTTGTTGAAATCCTCCATCGATCATATGTTTTGTTCCAAACAACGGGCATCTAAATTGCCATATCCTAGACAAGGGCTATTATTTTTTAAGTAGCCTTGATAATTTGTGATGCTAAAGGCCCTGAAATCATCTCGGTCATCTTTTTACTATGAGTAATGGGGTCTTATAATGAACACACAGTATTCTGCCAAAGTTCAAACAGTTTGTGTTATTTTGTGTGAAAGATTTTCTGTATTTTTTGTTTACTCTGTGTTCTTCTCACGGATTTGAAGTGGGCGGGACTCAGCTGTAAAAAGGCGATGTCATGTACTTCCATTCACCAATCAGGTTTTAGCAACATTTGAATCAAATGTGATGCCAGTTTGGGGTTGTTTGCTCATGTTACCATACTACTGTCAATCAAATCTGATCAAACCATGTCAGTTTAAACTCCCAAGTTCATTGATGTTTGTTCCGAGTGTTACATTGTTGTTTAGGCAGCCATTGATTTGACTAGGTTTAGCTTCTCTTCTCCTGCCCTGTTTATAGGCCCCATTCAGTTGACTTTTTATTAAAATGATTAAAAGGATTGTTTTTTACTGAGCTTGTACCTCCATTATGGTGATTTGCATTTCATGGAAAGGATGGCCATCTGGGTGCTTGTACACAAAGTGTAAAAATGTGGCACTTTTTTTTCCTCACAAATGGGTGGATTGTTGAAGATGATGATCATACATAATTTAAGGGCTGAGGCATGTATCTGTGTATGTGTCATTGATATTACTTGAAAACCTGTAACAAATCTTACATATTTCTCTATAACATTGAATATTCATGACTAAATGAGCAACAATCAAAGTCATAGTTTTGAAACAAAAAACTTGCATAGTTTTTATTTATGTATTTAGTGTTTGAACTGTGAATGTGGTTTGATCAGAATTAGTTGACAGTGCTGGAAACAGCAGAAAACAACCACACAAATGTTGCTAAACTCCGATTGGTGCATGGAAATATGGAAATACTGACATCACCTTTTTCCAACTGAGCCCCTCCCACTTCAAACCAATGACAAAAGGACAAAACACAAATACAGAAATGAAATCTCTCCTGAGAAATAACCAGAACTGTTTATACTTAAACAGAAAATGTGTGCTTGTGTGGGACCCCATCACTCATAGTAAGAAGATGATTGAGAGTATAGGTTTTTATTTTCAGGGCCTTCAACATTACCTGCCTGCCTTGCTAGAATTGCTGATTTACTGTGACTTTGAAGAAGCTAACCATATTATCTAATTTGCATTTACCACAGTTCCTATCCAGGACTTTATACCTGCAGTAGCTGGACTTAACAGGTTTATATGTAGATTCCTGTTCGTTGATTGAATGAGGAATTAACCTTAGATTACACTCATGGTGTTTATGTTCCTCTGCCTTGGCACTACTGTCACCTGAGCCATCAGACAGGCAGCTTTATAAGCAAACAAATCTTCAGTGGAAGGGATGAGATCCTGAAATGGCACTTTTTCCCATTTGTGTGGCGCTGAAAGAAAGAGGCCTCTGGCTGAACTGTAATTTAAACAAATGCTGCCTAAGGCCCCAGAGGTCCGTCATTGATTTAACAGGTACATCAGACAGTGTCCCTTATTACCCGTCAGAGAGAAACCAGCCTCTCTGACAAACTGTTCCAGCTGAATACTTTCTTTTTCCTCACAGAATGCAATTTTCTCCCCTTTCTAGGCAACTTTGAAAAATGCCCTGGCTTCTTTAAGTGCTTGATGAATTGACACAGCTTTCCGTCATGCAGATGCCAGGCTGTGTATCCATTTTGACAGTGATAGACACGTATCTCAGTTCTCTCTATATTGCTCCCCATTTCTCTTGCTTCTGCTGAAGGCGATGGATCGCTCCCATCAAGGGTGTCTGTCAAAATCTGTGGGCTGAAACGACCAGCTGCAGCACCGGGCAGCCGGGGAATAAAACTATGCTTGTACTTTGCGACCATATCAAGTGCTTACAGGCTCTGAGCTTCAACAATAGTGGGTGTGACTGAGACTGTCACTCTCTATATGTGTGTAAGCCTCTGTGGTGTATTTTCATTCAGTTGTCTACCACAACCCAGAGGGAAGTGAGGTTTGAGGCTGAAACAGAGCTGATGGACATGAGATGCGGCAGGGACCTCAACCTGTAGCTCACACCCTCTTTAAGCTGAGGGCCAGGATCTAGAAACTTCTCTCACACAGTCAGCTGGCAGCATTGTCTTTGTCTCAATATCAAAATCACCACAAAAGGAACATTTTCATTTTCATCATTTAAGTTGCATACGTGATATCCTTAAATGTCACCTTGACCTTGCTCATACTGTTTGTAGATTTGAATGAGGACCAGTACAACTGACGTAGCATTGGGTGCTGTTCTGCTGAGTGCCCTCCTTCATGTCTGCCACCTGCCACGTTGTCAAATGAATAAAACAAAGGTAGTTGTCAGGTGGGTTGGAAGACAGAAGGGATTGCAAGTTTGTGTAGCTCACACAGAGTTTAAAGTGTGACTATAGCCCTAGCACAAACCATCTACACTACAGTACAACACACATAATGCACTAGTTCAGATCCCTTTGCGTTTGTATAGATGCTTGTGTTCTTGTTTGTTTGTCTTTTAACGAAACCTCGTAATCAGAAAAGAAACCTTTCCAGGAAGAGAAAAGAGCTTAACAAAGTGTTTACAGTTGCCAGGTTTGGCTCCTGTTTCACCAATTTTCTTTGCACATTAGAGTCGGCTCCATTTGTCAGTTAGTGTAAACGCAGCTAAATGAGATACAGATGTGGTTAGGAAAATGCCATGTTTTTTCTGTTTTTAGATGGAGTGAAAAATCTTTTATTATCAGCAGAAAATTTCAGTTACATGTGTTTGGGGTCATTTGTGCGATGTGATAAGTGTTTGCTACACATTTACAGCGCTTTTTAGCAGCAACATATTGTGGTGATTTCATTTTTTTTAAGCCGTTCTCCCCCCGCTCGCTGACTGGAAGGTGGCAGGCTGTCAGAAGGATTTTAATGTGTCGAGGCAGCATGTGACAACTCCATTCTCTATGGACTGTGTTCCTTGCTGCGGCTTAAATCTCTTATTGAATGGAGAATCTTAACCCAGTTGATGTCACCAGGAAATTATGTTTATTCGTTCTAAGAATAAATGCTTTAGAGTCTGCTCCAGTTTGGTGATGGGCTACAGTTTCTCTTTATTATTATCACCATTTCTCCAGCTAAGCTATGTTCTGCTCTATTAGTCTTTTTTTTTCCACTGCGATTTACATTATGCATATTTTAAGAGATACTTCTCAGACAAGATGTAGCCATATTTATTTTATGAGAGATACACTCCCCAAATCAAAACATTTGACAGCTGACTGAAAATGTTTCTGTAAAGCAAGTTATTACAAAGAATTTTCATCAACTTTGCATTGAAATGATAGTTAGATGCAAGCAACAGAATTTTCCATTCCCAAAAATCCTTATGCACTAAAAAGTTGATGTTGTAAGCAACTGTTACTCACAGAGGTTATTTCAGACACAATGTTATGGCTATGACTGTGTGATCTCGTGGTGTGTAAGTCTTAGCACAGCCGGGTCTTTCTCTTTTCTGAAGTTCACTGCAGCCAACCATTATTACAGACGTTTAGCTCATTTGGTCTCAGGATAAATTGAAGCTATTATGAATAAGAAATACACTTTAAAACAGTTGAAGGAAATGCTGATTTTACTGCCAACTTGGAGACAGAAACAGGAGATCAAATTGCATGAAAAGAACTTTATTTAGATGAAAAGGGTAAGCCTCTAAGATCTCTCTGGCTGAAATGATTGCACTAAATTACGTTGGGCTAATTAACAGTGTGTAGATGTTCTTTTTCTAATAAAAAGCTTATAGTCGGCATCATTATGTCACGGAGTCTAAAGTGATGTTAATATCTTTCATGGTCAAAGGCTGGTATAAATCCTGGGAGTATGCACTGTCCAAGCGCACAAACATGTGTCCCACCACCTATTAAAGCCCTATTCAGCTGTGCACTTCCCAATTGCCTTGGGTCGATGAGCCTCTAGGTCTGAATTCAGGGTATGTGCAGGTCTTGAAAGGTCCTAAAAAGCTAGATGTTTTCATGGTTATGCATGTTGCAGTGTTGACATTAATTCCCTCTCTTTGTGTGTCTCTGCCCAGGTTTGGCCTCTGGTCTAGAGATTGTATCTACAGGGCCGACATCCATAGAGAAGGCCAGCGGTCAGAGTGTGAAGCTGGACTGCCAGTTCACTCTGGCCCCTGAAGATTCTGGACCGCTGGATATCGAATGGAGCTTGTTGTCCTCTGACAACCAGAAAGAGGACAAAGTGGTACGTGAAGATGTTCCCCATTAACATTGAAAATACAGTTTTATTTCAAAGACAGCATCAGATCGACTTTTATTTGTCTATGTTCAGATCTTCTGTATGTAGCTTTAGAAATTCTTTCACACACTCCTCAACAATACATCATAAACAGAAATTAGTGGGTTTTTTTCACAGGTTTAAAGACTTTAAAAGTCCCTCATATGTTCAGTGTGTGTGGTTTTGCACTAACCTGTTCTGTTGTGGTGCTGCCTGTGGTTTATGTTGTACAAGAGGTGAAATGCAATACAGGTTCTATTCTAGGTGTGTATTTTCTCAAGGTTTTGCCATGTAACATAGGAAGTATACCGTGTACAAGACAAATGTAATTTGAGCCACATGTACCCCTATTGAGCATTTGTTCTCTGCAGTGCTCTCACAGACACATAGTGGGAGCGATGGGAGCTCTCTTTATCCCAGGCAGTGTCTTTCCTTTCCAGCATGGCCCTCAGCCATGGACCGGGAAGACTACACAACTCCACAGGATCCCCACATGCCCTCAGGGCTTTCACAGCCATAGAGACAGATTCTTGCTACAGATCGTTCCAGTGGTGTGGTCCTCTCCCGTGGCTCTCTACTCCCCCACCTCCCACCTGTCACAAAGCCTTCTCATCCTTCTCTTCCACTCTCTTTTTTTCCCCCTGTATCCTGTGGCTTTAGTTTTTTTTTTGGCAGAATGTTAGAAATAGGTCACAGGCTCATCATTAGGCTTCTCTGTCTCTGTCATCCACCCACTGTCCTCTCTGTCCACTGACTCAACCAGTCCTGCTCTCACCCAGGTTAGACCTCTGTATTCCTGCTTCTGGTCGCTGCTTTCTTCGTGTCTGGAGTTGTGCCATTGCTGAGACACCAATTACCCCCATCTATTTGTTTGAATTATTAATTTCAGTGCTTTTAAAATTTTATTTTTCCAGTGTCTCAATGATGCTACAAGGGAGAATTCAGTGTGGGTGGTTCCCCAGTAGGCCCTCTTCCACTTCATGCATGAATGCAGCTGTAGAAGCATATCAAATTGCATCTGGTTCCATAGTTTATTTTCTATATTACATGCCGTTTTGCTGAGGTCTATCCACACACCCATTAATGTTGCCAAACCTTTGTAGGAATTTAAACAGGCCAGACATCTCTCTCTGAACGTATTTGTTCTCCTTGACCTATCAGATTTTGCTCACTATATACACACACGCTCACATTCATATAGCCTTTAACCAATATGAAGTCATGCTCAGAGTGAATTCTTTGTAATTAGCGGCATATTAATTCCAAGGGGCTGCTTTAATGTATGTGACAGTGTTAAATAGGATTAGGCCGATCTGCAAGGACCAAAGCTACCAGGTCAGGCAAGGAAATGAGAATGAAGGCTAAACTTTATAGCCAGAGGCTCCCAGATGCTCAGAGAGCATGGTGAACCTTTGCTCACATGGCTCGAGATGAGCAAATCCAGGCTGCTCTTAAAGGAGCAGCCACTATCAGATCAAACTTTAAAGTGGAGAGCCAGTCAACAGGGTCATATGACTGTAGTGTGCCTGGCATGTACAAATAACCCTTACTTTAGGAATGTTGGTCATATTAATGAAGCATATATTCCAGCTGCCTTTTCTTTGCATTGATGCAATCAGAAGTAATGCCACAGCATTATCTATTTAGTCCAGTATCTGGTGGGAGTGATGGCCTCCTTCATCTGACATATCCCACATATCAACAGGGCCTTTTTGAGGGTGGTGAAGCATAGCTAATGCATGTTGCTTTGTTGGGCTAGAATGAGAGATGCCAGACATGCCTACAGTAACAGTCATTTGCATTTGGCTCTCATTGCCTGGCTACAGATTAGCTGAAAGGAGGGTGTGCCCTGAGTATTTACCACCACTGTGAGAACAACGAGGAAAACAATTATGAAAACTAAATCTGAATGGTGTGAACGGGAGAGGAATTTGCTCAGAAAAATACATTCAAAATACATAGCTTTATCCCGTGTCATACAAGCTGTCTCTTTTGTCCTTGAGCACAGCAGCAGAGCCTTTTGTTTACCGAAGTTATTGCACATGAATTTGTGCATGTTGACAAAGTATTGGAGGATTTGATGTAAAGCCATGCCGCTGTTTGCTGCATTGTTTGTTTCTATATCAGTGATGATCGCGAACGCTCATGGCCACATTTAGTTACGTTCTCCGTAGCCTCAATGTCGAAGAACACTTAATCCCATTTTCAGGTTGTGATTCTGCTTTAACCTTCCGAAGCAGTTCGGAGCAGAGCTGCGCCCGTGAAAGCATGTGGCAGCAGCTCTTCAAGTCATTCAAGTTAAAAGCCTCTGTGGGAGCGCAAAGACATGACGCTGCACTCCCAGAGCTCTGCAGGTTGTTTAGAGTATACAGGTATCGCAGCTCTCTGCTTTGCCTCTCAAATGATCTGCACCTCTTCCTCTTTCCTCCCTGAGCAACAGCATCACATGACAATGACCTCATCTTTACATGTGTCTGATGAAACTAAGCCTGGCCAATAGAGGTCTTTTACCTCTGCAGCATGATATGTCCACTGAGAATGGCCCGGCCAGGTGGCGATTGTATCATTGAGTGTCCTACCTGTTATGAAACGCAGCAGGCAGACAGTGGTGCTCTCCTGTCCTTTCCAGCCCCCGCCAGCTTGTCTAGTCATTTGCCCTTTTCATTTTCATTCCCCAGGCTCTTTATGGGATTTTTTTTCATTGGATCATGATTCTCAAGGTTATTGTGCAGTTCAGATTTTTTTTTTTGTTAGAGGTGTGCATGTGTGTAAGCACTCCCATCTGTGTGCCTGTGAAGTGGTTGAGCCCAAGTGAGAGTTCTTGTCTGGCTGAGCTTGGGGCAATTTAATTTCCTCTCCCTCATGGTCTCATCTCACATATTGCTGTTATGACTGCTGATGTTCTGATCCCCAGTGAAGTCAGAAGGATAGGTTTCCCTCCCCTGAGAGCCAGGAGGAATTTTAACTGCATTACCTGTTTACGTGGCTAATATGTACAAGATGAACATGCCATCGCAAGCACGCCTGCCTTGCAGCTCCACTAGTCTTCCAGTTGGAAATGGAGCAGAAAAGCAACTTGCCGTAGACACACCAGAACCTCGCTGACTCTGTTTCCCTTTGTTTTGCTCCTCTCGTGCTTCCTTTGAGTGCTCTGCCTCCTCTGATGGGTTCATTATTCTTCCTCTCCTCCTGCCATGTTTAGTCTTTTCCTTTCTCCTCCTCTCTACCCAGGGGTATTGCTGTGCGTATGCCTGGTGTTGATCGTGGCACAGAAAAGCCTGTTGAAGATTGTCTCCATGGAAATGTGGAAGAATATGCCAGTGTTTATGAAAGAGAATGAGAACTCTTTTCATTGTTGTTTGCTTTTCTTTTACCCTCCTTGTTTTTTTCCTTGTGTTTTTGTTTTTCCACCCCTCCACTGCCCCAACTGCTAGCTATGAGGTTTCTTGTTGGCTCCACCTGGCCTTTATTTCTAGGCATTTCCTTGCTGCTTTCAAGACCCAGACTGTGTGTGTGTGTGTGTGTGTGTGTGTGTGTGT
>NTHP01000003.1:2247533-2268175 GCA_003416845.1 Oplegnathus fasciatus | reverse complement strand
TGTGTGTGTGTGTGTGTGTGGCGAGGTGGTTGGACAGATTTGGGGGCTACAGCTCTTTGTTGACACAGCAGGTGTTGATTTGGCTCCACAGTGGTTGCTTTGTTTGTTCCACCTTCATTCTTCTTAAGCACAGAGAGGGCAGAACAGCGCAGGCAGCCAGACTGAAGGGCATTGCAGAGATAAAAGAGGGGGTGCTCTCTCTCTTCCATATATTTTGGTTGGTTCAGTGATCAAGGCATTTGCTTTCAGAAAGCACACAACTGTCATTTCAAGGCCTTTGTTTTATTTGTTTCCAAGAAGGACTTTTATTTTTATAAATGTATAAGTCAGATACAGTGCATCATTCTAAGTAAGTTTATCTCAAACTCTCTTTCCTTCATCCAGGTGATCCTGTACTCAGGTGACAGGGCCTATGAGGACTACTATGCCCCAGTGAAGGGTCGAGTTCACTTCAACTCAGCCGACCCAAAGAACGGCGACGCCTCCATCAACCTGACGGGGCTGAAGTCAACAGACTCGGGCACCTACCAGTGTAAGGTGAAGAAGGCTCCCGGTATCCGCAGCAGGAAAATGCTGCTGATCGTCATGGGTGAGTGGAGCAAACCACTGAACACAATCTGGTATTAGGCTAGCAGTCTTTTTTTTCCTCGCAGGGTAAATTCTCTCTCTCTACACAGTGAAAATGCACCAAATCACACGCCCTTTGCCCTCCTTGGCTGTTTTGATGTAATCCCCTCTAAAATCGAGTGCATAACCTTCCTAGAGGCTGTAGAGCATTGCCCCCTTTGTGATACAATTCTGTATTCACCCTAGATGCTCTGTGATTACGTCTAAAATGATAATCCTGATTTTCCATTTTTTTCATGTTGATTTCTAATTTATCATCAAGTTTTAGTCTTGATGAACAAAATTATTGTATTGCTCCTTTTTTCAATTTCAGCTCCCATTTTAAATGAACAGTATTTTACTATATTAGCTATATTCCTGTAATACTAACTGTGACAGCTACACCAATATAAAATGATTACATATATTAATTTTGTACCCTTAATTAACACCTTAAATAGTACAGGCAAAGGTAATTAAACAAATAATCTGGAATATTACAAATCATGTCATCAAAAGTACACAATCTCATCCTGTCTTTTAAAAAATGTGGACAAACCTCAGAAACGGAGTGTATGCAGTCAGCTGGCTTTTTATTGCACAGGATGAGATGGGTGACACATCAGAGTTGTATAAGTCAGATGATTCACTCCCTAGGCAAACACACACTCACACACAGTGGCCTTGCTGATCGGTCAACTGACTAAATGATGTCGAAAGTGAATCGCCTCCCGAAACCGCCTGGTATTTGCATATGGGAAAAACAACCCACATGCGCTGCGCTAGTCATCGTTGTAAGCTGTGTGTTGTGCAATTATCACATGCCCTGTTATCAGAATGGTTTCTCCTTTCTAAAGATAGTGCAGGCTTCAGAAAATGGCCGCTGTTCTTGCTGACATGATATCATGTGTACAAAAGTGACTGCACCGACTAGCTCAACCAGAACGGGTTTCTCAGTTGCTGTGTTGTGGCACCACTAAGCAGTTCTCCAATAAAAGAGATGAATGGCCACAGATTATCTGACCATTAACTGTGACTAAAGCTGACCCAAGAACTACTGACAAAGCCCTTGGGGAGGCTATTTTACATAAAAATTGATCTGACCAGAAGTGTCATGAAAAACTGAATCACTGCTTAAGTCGGAACTGATACGTATGCTTGTACATAACGCTGTGTCGGCTTCTCCTCCCTGCAACCGTTCCACATTCCTCATCAGTGAGGGAGGTTAGCGAGCCTGCTGATTTGTCAGTTGTTTTGATGCCTATTTTAAAATGTTGCTCAATGTCAGTCTTTAAATTTATAATTTCATCAAAACTGCCTTGTTAACAAATCCTGTATAAAATAGAAACTAACAGCATCAAGCGTTAATTGTCATTGTTTACACACACATAAATACCAGTCATACACAGTATAATATCCATTGTTGATACGTTTGTATTACACTCCACTCATTCATGCTGTCAGTGCCTGTGTTAAAGTATCAAAACCCCATGTGTCTCTCTCCTCAGAAAATATTTCTTAAAACAGATACATCATATATGATCATTCCAGGGTTACTGTTACTGTTTTATAGTATCTACTGTCAAGATGTTAGTTGTAGTGGTTCTGTACTCCTTATTTAGATTGTTTGTCTCCCGCTGTGGATAAGAGCATCAGCCTAGTGACTAAAATGTAAATCCAACTTTCATTGTGGTTAAAATGCAGATGTCTTTAGCTATAGTGTGTGTGTGTGTGTGTGTGTGTGTGTGTGTGTGTGTATGTGTGTATGTGTGTGTGTTACTACATGACCATGTATATGACCTGAAAGTCATAACACAGACCAGATGTTGAGAGAGCCTGGAGGGAGAGAGGAATGTGAAGGAGACCCCTGACTATTGTTTGTGTTGTGTGTCATCACTGGACAAATACACACACACACACACACACACACACACACACACACACACACACACACAGGTCAGATTAAACAGCAGAAGAGTGTGTGTTTGCTCTGTAAACACAGCTTAAAGTCACACCAGCACAGCAGGAACACATCAAACAGAAACACACACTGACAAGATGGTGGACACAGATACTGGATTGTACTCCAATCTTATTGTGTGTGTGTGTGTGTGTGTGTGTGTGTGTGTGTGTGTGTGTGTGTGTGTGTGTGTGTGAGAGACTGATAGCTCGGGGCTACAGAAGCTGACAGGCTGCTAGCTATTGACCCCAGGGGCAGGGGTGATCTTAGCGAAGAAACACTGACAAGGAGAGGCGAGGACATCTTGCCTGCTCTGCATTTTACCTTCAGGTTGATCTTGTCATAAGGTGGATGGTCCCATGAACAGGGGAGACGTGTGTGCATATGTGTGCGCAAACATTAACACACCCCAATTTATACACTGGGTGTTGCTGTGTCTTGTCACAAACACTGCCATATGCAGGTATACACACATGCTGACCCCTGCAGTGTGCATGTTGTCCAGGTACTGTACAGGAGGTAGCATCCCTTGTTGTGTATTCTCCTCTGGTTGCAGCAGGACATTGAAGTTAACAGGAGGAGAGTACCCACCTGCAGTTCAGCACTGCATGTCAGCAACTCTCACAACTGTTTCTGACTAGACCCCACCTATATTCTCAACAGCCAATCATTCAGCTCTGCCTGCCTGCAGTCGCATCCAGGACCTCACTGCACAGCTCAACAGCCAATCTCTTTAATTCTGTCTGCCTGGCTTTAGTGCCCACTAGGTGCTTATATTTCACTTTACAATTCAACAATCAGTCGTCGCTCTTTTAAGTTGTGCGCCTTCTGACCGCAATGAATACCACAATCTAGCAATCCCTTTCTACTTATCTTGTCCACAGGATAGCCTTGTGCAACTCATAAATCTCAATTCATTGTTCGTTTAACAGAGCCAGGTTGGCTGTACCGCTCTGCCCTTTATCTCTCTGTGCTCCTCCAGCCTCTGTCACCTTCTTCTTTGACCTCATCTTTCAAACAAATAAATCTGTTCATTGGACAGCAGTCCTAATATGAGGAGCTGTGTGTTACAGCCCTCGGACGTGTCGAGTTGACTTTCACCTTTTAAAAGATGTATTAAAAATGTCATAGCTCTCTGACATTTACTGTGCATTGTGTGAACGTGTGTGTAGGTGCAACACAACAGCAGCAAAGAGCAGGCCAGTGAGTTAGGAGCTGGACAGCCTTGGCCCCCATCACTCCACCATCTGTCCATCAGCGCTTGCTTAATTTTTGCTCTCCCGCTCTCTGTTTTGCCCCCTCCGTCCTGACCTCGTGTGTGTTTATTAGATTAGTAGGAGCACTCAGTACTGTCAGTCTACTGTTAATCCTTACGGTTATGCCTGCTAAGCTCGCCCCTCCTGCCTGACACCTGGTTCAGATCTGGAGAGCCCCACTCCAGGGTTTTGTTGTTACAGAACCCATTATTAGCACACCATGATGTCAGCTTTCTGTCAGTGAACACAGAGCACATACTTGGATTGCGGCCTCAAATTTTTTCTATCCAAACATTACCCCTCTTAGTCCCTTTCTCTTTTTCTCTCTTTCCCTTTTTCCTCCTCGCCTGGCTGACTGTGTCTGGGTTTCACTGGAGTTGGTCTGCTTTTAATTTGGAGCTCTGTTTATTTTTCAATCCCCCATCTCATCTCCTGCCAACACTCGGACTGACCGAGGAGTGTTTGCACACGTTCGGATTGAAGACAGAAAGCTTTGCCTCCATCCTCAACCCTGAACGCTACATGCACGTGTGTTTGTGTGTCCAATGGCACACGGCTCCCTTCTTCCTTGCGATTATCCTGAGTGACAGCTCCTGTAATGACAGCAGCTGTATCAATTACTCTGATTACTGCTCTCATTACGCTGATGACTGCTGCTTTGAGCAAGGGGGGAAATCAACTTTAGGAATACACCATACACAGACACGCAACTTGCCCACAACATGAAAGATTGAAAAATAACAGGGTTGTAGGCAGGAGGACTATGTTGTTCCGAGCTAATGCTGCCAGCTGGTTACGTCCGCTATTTTTCACCTCTTTCCATTCCTTTTCTCTCCACAGTGAAGCCATCCAAGCCCAGATGCTACGCCGAAGGCCCCACACAGGAAGGCAAAGACATTGTGCTGAGGTGCATATCTAGCGAGGGCACCAACCCCCTGCAATACAGCTGGGAGAAGACCAGTGACACCAAGCTGCTGCCCGCCTCCACTGTGTTGGGTAATGGACCTTTTCAAAAGCACTACCAAACAAATAGAAAACAGTTTTCACGTCCTACACACAGGTCCTCTTTCTGTTTAACACTGTCATCTCTTCATTGATGTGTTCTTCGCCCTCACTACAGATCCTGTGGGAGGCACCATTAACGTGAGGAACGCATCTGCCAGCGCATCTGGCACCTACCGCTGCACTGCCAGCAACCGTGTTGGCACTGAGGAATGTATACTGTATCTCAACGTGACACCTCGTGAGTACCAACTAACTAAAAGATGATGCACTAACCTGTATTCAGCCTGTTCCACATTTAGACCTGTTTTTGTGCTGTCTGACCGCCTTTTAAAACTGCTGCCAAATGGTCAGCTGGCTAATGATTTTGCTGCACTCAAAAAAAGGTCCTGCAGAATTATACTTCTTACAAAAGCTTGTCCCAAGGACAGTACCCCGTGGAGGTACAGTATTGAGCCCTTTCTTTCAAGTCAGGGGTTGTACCCATTTGTACCTTCAGAAATACAGTTATATATCCAAGTGACCAAGATATACACATTAACAATGGTGTAATCAGTGTTTACCACAGGTTGAGAATTTACTTGTGGTGGTGGGTGATGCAGCATTTCACAAGCATTGTTTTGCGTCTTTAATTAGCACTAGTGCTTTCAAAGCATATTATTATATTATTTAAAATTATACGATTATGTTTACAATGATATATTGAGGGGGACAACTCATGTTTTTTCCCAGGAATGGGGGTCCAGGTCCCCCATAATATCTGCCCATGAGCCAGTGGCTATAGCAAGCATAGCCAATGACAATATTTTTGTAGAGATGCAGTAGGGGCAGATAATATAGATATAACAATAAAAGCGGGGGGAAAACGGTCCGCTGGTCTGTGTGTATTATGATATGACAATTGCACATCTTGATTGAAAAATTGGAATTCGGATTTCATCTACCTGGACGGGCCGCCCAAGTAGAGCCTATATATGGGAAATGCTGGTATAATCATGAGGTATTATTGAGGACAACCAGCCATGCTAGCAGCTTTGTGAAGCTCTACATAGGCACAGCTGTACTTGAGCTAAATGCTGATGTCAACATGCTAACAAGCGTTCAACTATCTTAGTTTAGCATCTCAGCATGCTAACATTTGCTACCTCAAAACGCAAAGTAGAACCGAGGCTGGTGGCAAGTCATTAGTCTGCAGGTATGTGGTTATGAACCATTGTCGTCCATGAAGCCAAGCCACTAGCGAGGTTAAAAGTCTACCTAAGTTCAGGCTAAATTAGTAAAATTGTTTTAGCTTATATCTATCAGAAACGTTTTTTTACAGTCTTGGATCAAAGTATGCATCCTAGATTCATTAGGTTGTTGTATATTTGTGGAAAAATTCGCTTTTCAGTGAAAAAATGTACTTTTTGTGGACCTTTACTGACGGTACATTTATCAGTGCTAGCACAGGTACAGCCAAAGCTCAGCTGTGCTCAATATTTCCTCACCAACAAATAGAAGATGAAGGTGACTGCAGCAAAAACAAGTAAAAGTAAAAGAAAAATTCAGTGCCATGGACACGGTTTGAGGATTCTTGAGTAATTTAGGAATGTTTAGCACCTTTTCTCAGCTAATCACATTGAAAAAAGTTAGATGCTGAAAAACGTCCACTCACTTGTTATGAGGCATGAGCACCCATGGTTAAAGCACCACTTTGCCTTCGAAAATAATCCATCATTATATTTTGAGGTCATTGTTGGATGCAGACCCTTAATTATGTTTAAGTCATTGCTACCCAAATTACATTTACCAAACCTTCCAACCCTTTTCTTCCTTTTGTTGTCCAGCCCCCAACACTGCAGGCATCATCGCAGGAGCCATAATTGCTGTACTCCTGATCCTCATCATTATTGCCATCATCCTCTTCTGCTGTTGCCGTGCCCGTCACAGGAAGAAGTACGAGAAGGAAATCTGCAATGAGATAAGGTACACTCACTGAAACATCAATGAGCCTTGGTTCACAGATACTCAAAGCTCCCTTTTGATGGAAGAATATTTTGTAATATTGTGAAGTCTTTGCTATATAATGAGTCTCAGGTCGTATAATACTGGATTAAATGTAAGCATCAACAATGCAATAGGGTACATGTGATTATTACTCTCAGCTTCCTACCTGTGGTCATCTCAGATAAACTCACACACATGCACTCGGAACAACACGCCTCCCACAGCCCCAACAACCATGAAAATGGTTTTTCTCCATCAGCGTTTTTCTTTTTTTTTCACCCCTCCTCAAATAAACAGCTGTGGTAATCAGTTTGAAAGCTTTGTTTGCTCTGTGGATCCCGTGTCATGTCTGCTGCTGGCTGACCCCCCACCCCCCCCTCCAGAGCCACCTACCCTAACCCCCCCCCTCGCCATCCAACTCTCCATCCGGCCCACGGGCTCTGTACAACCCCTGGGCTTACTATCACTCTGCTGCGGACTGAATCTGTCTAAGACCACAATGTGACACTGCTCACGCTGTAGGACAAAGAGGATTAGACCACTGGTCCTGTCTCTATACACAGACACACACATTCGCTGGAACACCACAGCATGAAGCTATGGACTAAACAAGCCCTGGCCCCTCAGGCTCAGTTTGATTGAGCATTTAACTGGATTATTGCTGCTTATTAGTTGTTAATGTGGTGGCAGAGGGAGTAGAGGGCATAGCTGTATTTGGTTGCTCAGCTCAATCTCTACAGGCTATTACACAGTCAGTGTGGCTGAGCTGTGCAGACACTGCTCCAACCAATCAAACGGGCCAACTCCAATTATTTGTCCCTCTTTACTGAGTCAAATCATGTTTCGCTCTTGAAATGACTCATGCAGACTCCTTAAGTATTCATTGTTTTCCTCACTGTGCACAGCAAGTGCCAGACATTCCAGACTTTTATACCTGTGCGTCATCAAACTTCATTATGGTTTATAGCACCTGAGAAAATCATTTTCCATATTCAGTTTCTCTAACTTGACACTCAGGTGAGCTAATGAAAGTGAGTTTACAGTCTCGTCTTATTGTCTAAATGTGCTGCTGTCTCTGTTTCCTCTCAGAGAGGACGTGCCCCCTCCCAAGAGTCGTGTTTCAACGGCACGCAGCTTCACCGTGGGCAGCCAGCGCTCCTCCCTGGGCTCCATGTCGCCTTCCAACCTGCATGAGTACGCCTTGAAGCCCCAGTACGACAAGATTCCCTCATCGGAGGAGTTCGAGAGGCCTCCGAGCCACACCCCTCTGCCCCCGCCCAATGCTGTCAAGATGGCCGGCCCCAACCTCAGCCGCATGGGGGGCATCCCCGTCATGATCCCTGCCCAGAACAGGGACGGCTCAATCGTCTAGCCTGTCCTCTTCTCGAGAAGGGACCGTGCAACGAGGGTAGGGAACGGAGAAAGGGGGTAGGACACAAGCCAGTGAAGATGGAGCAAGAGCTGGGATGGGCTGACCCGCCTGACTTTTTGCTCTTCATTATTTACAAATGGGAGTATACTCATCTTATGAAGACCTGGCTCTGCTGTGGTGCTGAGAAGAGAAATTAAGTTGTACTGGAATCACAACAGAGCACATTAACTTTTTATCAAATACAAATACAAATACAAAAAAAAAACTTTTATGAATTTTACTTCCTGGACTTTCTCACTGAAAAATTAATTTGTGTGGATATAAAGCAGAATGGTCAATATACAAATTATATTGTACATAAGTGAATGCATGTTTTTTTTTAATATAGATGGCCCTTTGCTGTAGAGATACTGTATGTTCAAAACAGATCCAGGCCCCTAATTGGCCCGCTGTGCAGCTGTATGCATGCATGTATGTATAGAATTGCAGCTGTATGTGTGTGCGTGAATATAAGTGTATGTATGTGAATGGGAGTTTGGTAAATGTAGAGTTCATTTATTTGTCTTTTAATGCCTACATAACAGTATGATCATTTTTCAGGCAATCCGGTCTTTACTAGTTTGTGACAAAATTTTTAATTCCTTAAATTTGTCAAACGAGATCTTCTGACCTGAAGGAGATTGAAAGACAGACTCATTAGAAGAACATCTCAGATTTGAATTAATCCTTCTACCGAGTTGAAAAATGCCTATTTAGGTCAGCCGTTGTCTGTTGAACCTTTTAGCTGTTTGAATTGTCCAGTCCGGGTTTGGATGGGGGGCTGAAGAAGTCAGGATTGGCTGGTGGTGAGGGGGAGGCTCAGGCCACCGCATCTTGTGATTGGGTGGATTATTGCTTCTTGACCGAGTTTAAAAAACAAAAAAAGACCCCCATCCCTCCTCCAGAGATCTTAGAGGAGGTAGCTTATAGGGAAATAAGGGGGGCAGCTGGACAGCAAGGTTCACTGACCAATCAGCTTTGATTGTGTTTGACGGTCAACAGGCCTCTAACCCCTGTGACCACCAGAACCTGTCGGCCTCCCCAAACACACACGCACCGTATTAGCAGGACAAGAGCAGCGAGTCTTAATCATCATTTTTAGTATCAGTCACCCCCCTCAGATGTCTGGCATATGTAATCCTCCTTATTTGCAGTTGCATTACAAGGAGCCAATATCTTGATTAACCTTCTCTCTGTGGTCAATATGAATCCTTTCATGGCTTCTGTAGCGTTAATTGGACTTTTTAATGAAGGATGTAAAGCCTGTGTACATGAAGAAAGTGCCCACAAAGAGGAACAAATGTGAAAAGCCTTAGAATGCTGAATTGTACTTGTTGCCATAGGCCAGTCCTTGCAGTTTGTGGGTTATGCTACTCTTAAAACACTCTGCCTGTTCTTCCATTGTTTGTAAAAATGTTTGGAAGCCCAACATCTCATCTTGTCTGCTACTTTACAAAAAAAGAAAACCCAGTATGAATACCTGGAGTGGGCAAACTGTGTTTCTTTTTGCTCTGACGCCTTATTCTCTTCCTTATTTTAGCCTTACACGCCTCCCCTCAGTTCACCTCTGTACAGCCCTCGCAGCTGGATTCTAATAACTTCTATTGTGCCTTGTCGCCCCAGTTGAGTTGTGTCATAGCACATCCGCTAATGTGCGCTGTGCTGTGTGCAGTAGCATCATCCTGAATGGCCATCGTAGCCCACAGCTACTAGAACAATATAATAATCGGTACACAGTGAGCCTATTGATTGTTTTCTGTTGCCTCGATGCGGCCGAGTCTAGGATATTCCCACACCCACTCACCTCATACAAATCCCCCCGTAGCTTATAAAACCTTTATCACTGTCTTAAAGCTTTGATTTTTGTATTCCAAAACATGACTTCATGTTTTTTTTTAACTTTATTTAAAATGAAGTAAATTGATGTGGGGTTTTTTTGTTAAATAACATAAATGGTTCTGGCTGTATGTATAAATATCCTGTCGAAGTAACCCTATCTAATCACAACACAGTCGAATGATATAAAGATGATGATGTTTGTATGTATATGTGATGCTCTGCCGTGCTGTGCTTGGCAAATCTATATCCAAAACAGAAGAGGAGGGGCAGTACGGGTCTTGTACAGTATAAATGCTCCCTAGTATGATTGAAAATTTCTGTGTGTGTGTGTGTGTGTGTGTGTGTGTGTGTGTGTGTGTGTGTGTGTGTGTTTAGTCTGACTCTAGAAAGTATCTAGAAGAAAATCTACAGGAATCACTGAATCACTGTCCCTGCAGCAGCTCCTCTAGTGCAAATTCCTTTGCATTTATTGTATTCATCAATCAGTATGAGTGATGCTTCTTCCTGTCTCTCTCCAGCGTCTAATAAAAAAGCAACGCTGCTGAACAAAGAAATGTTTGGAATGGAGCCTTGGAGACATGGTTATGTAGTTACCACAGTTTGATGATAGTGAGGCCTACACCCTTTTAGCTGCTGTGATGCCACTGGGACCAGATCACTGCGTTCCTCCACAGTGTCTCCAAGTGTTTATAGCACAGAGTGTTTGAAACATAACAGTCACTTGAGCTCTTTGATACTACAGCATACACCCTCTTAATTATGTCAACAACAGACCACTGATCTCCCACATAAAGCTGTTTATTAGAAATGGTTCTTTCCACAATGGAGAAAACATGATTGTTGCTACCATAACATCTTCATACACAGTGTTATTGGTTACACTAGTGTTTGGGTGGCTTAGAGTGCATATCATCCCTTCTGTGGTAGTTTTACAAAAGTGATGGGTGTTTTTGTTCCTACTGTGTAACAGAATTGTCTGTTTGAATATGTATCCTCCTGTGTTTTGTCACCTGCAGTTTTCTCATAAATGCAAAATGTTTTAACTCAAAGAACTTGCACAATATAACCTTTGGAAGGTGCCAAAACAACCAGGCCTTAAGATACCCTCTTAAATATGGGACCACACAGTCTTTTTGTGTAAAAAACAGTGTCCTGAATGTGCTCTGTATGGTATTTCAGTCTGTGACATTACTCACAGTAAAACCACAAACATTCTGGATGAAGTTCTGTAAGAATCAACATAGAAAAAGGAATGGGGTCAGCACTGCATCCAAGAGCTAAATTGACCCCGGGTTCATCTGGCTGAAAACTGAATCAGGCTTAAACCAAAGATAAGAAGTTTAACTGTCTAGACAGTATGAATTCTCCTCAGACTTGTTGGATGCTCGCAAAGGTCCTGAAATTGTGTTTAAAAGTGGCACTGCTGCCAAACACCCTAGTGTACGTTCGACAGGGTCTTACCAGGTGTTACCTGCTGTTGGTCATTAACCCACAAGTATAGATGCAGAGCTGCTCAGAAATGACTGTACAGAGAGATACTTCTGCTTGAATTTGCATTCCCATTCATTCTTCAGTTTCCATTTCCTTTGTCATTTATCAACTTTGTTATCATTTAAATGACCCTGAGGCTGTAGCAGAGCTTCACTAATCAGACGTGGGATATAACAAGTGTTCTGAATGGCTGAATGACTGATCGTCCAGTTAGTTCTTTCAATTTGTAAAGCACTTTGTAATTTTGATTTTGAAACTGTAACTAATATACCAAATCTAATACTCCAAAATTTAGGAGCCAATGTTTATTGTGGGAATACTCTGGAATGTGGGTGCGTTGTGGAATCTTAATCGTATCCGTGTGTGTAAGATGCTGGGTGGGAATGCTCCGTGAGCGGGAGAGATTGCAGCAAATATGTCTCACTTAACACCAGACTGTTTATTTTAGCTGTGTGTGTGTGTGTGTGTGTGTGTGTGTGTGTGTGTGTGTGTGTGTGTGTTCAAGACCGAGATCATGACATACATCTATTTGTACAGTTTATGTTGGAGACCTGGTATTCATGTGTATCATGTGTATGAGCATTTACAGTCACTCTTGAGGTTGGGTTCCTGCTCTCTTGTTCGACCCATGTGAACTACCTTTGCGTTGTTGTTTTTTTGAATGCCTGCCTGTCCGGCTTGAAGATCATCCTTTGTTCTTTTATCACAACTTCAAAAGCTGCTTATGCATACAGTACATGAGAGCTTGTTAAAAACAGTGTTGGTTTTGTCAGCCACAGAGTTGTGTTTCCTGCTGTCATTCAGTCAGTTATACTAGGTGTCATTTCTTAAGCTAACTTTAGGTTGAACCACTCTGTAGTGTGGCTGTGGTAGTGGCCATTATGCCCATGTTACATCCTGTTTTGCTGAGTTGTTTTCATCCACATTGCTGCATTACCGGTATTTTAGGCACCCTCATTTTTCATTTCTATCTGTCTGTAGTCAGAAGTTTCCTTCGTGCTGGACCTCTTAATACCCTCCTCCCACCTTTCATTTTCATCTTTCATCCCCCCGTCAGCACATCTTCAGCCAGCTAGAGTCAGTCAACCATTCACGATGACACATACTCATCAAGCCGACTCTAAATCCCCCCTGTATCAGTGGCTGAGCTACTTACTCCAAGTCATTTCAGCAGGGCGGATGGTTGAACCTGCGTCCTCTGGTTGAAGCATGCTTTCCCTTTGAGTGATGCCTCCATTTTTGAATACCTGCGCTGTGCTATCATGAGCAACTGTGATGAGAGTTCATGATCTGAGCAACAAGGGGGGTTTCCACTCAGCTACAACAAGATGGCATGGGAAAAGGAGTCGCTAATCTTGATGTCGTGTTGTAAACGCATGTCACTTGCAGCTCTTCAATTAACCAGGTCACTGTGGCCACATCTTGTTTACTATTCCTCCCTGCAGTATCTGAAACTGGTCTTCTAACAAAAAAGCACTAAAAATGTCCATATCCCGCTATGTAGACCAATTTTAGTAATCAGTCGTTTGCTAATCATAATAACATACTGGGCTTAAGTTCCTGTAGCTGCTTTGCAATAAAAGCCTTCCAGTAGGTTGCTGGTGAAAACAGTTTAATGTGAAGTGGCAGTGAATGTTTGTTTATAAAGCTCTGATAGTGCAGCAAAGAAGAGATTATCAGAAAACAGCAAGGGTGCTATTTGTTAGAGGAAAGCAAGAACAGGAATGTAGGAGTGAAACAAAACACCAAACCACAGAGGCTATGTTACACCGGAGCCACAGAAGTATTCAAAGCTGAGCACAGCAAGACTTTTAGAAATAGTGCTTTAGTTGCCTGCCTGACCACACATGTTGAGCCAACTAGTTTATTGCGATGACTTCTTTATTGCTCATTTGATGGCAGACACTGACCGGTTTGGCTCCTAAGCAGGAGCACAATATTGGTGCACAACTAAAGTGTGCTATACCAAGCCACTGGAAAAGCGGCATCTGTTGCCCCCAGTGAAGTAAAGCATGGATACACAGTTAGTGGGAGGCAGTTCAGTTCCAGTCCATGCTGCGCTGGACTTGGCCAAGCCAGGTTGGTGGCTGGATCAGATAGATGGGCCAGCAGCACTGCCCTGCTAGTTTTAACGAGCTGATAGGCAAATCCCTTCCTGGTTAAAGATTAACCGCTCGCTAGAGCTGCCACTGCATTATCTCCCCACTGGCCGGGGCATACAGGAGCCAAGAGGATTTACTTTATGTGCGTGTGCGTGTGCGTGAGAGAGAGAAAGAGTAATCTGCATTCCAACTAGCAAAAGGGGGTGTGTGTGTGTGTGTGTGTGTGTGTGTGTGTGTGTGTGTGTTTGTTTGACTATGGGAGTTAGTGATCGGCTTTACTCCCAGCGGGGTGTTAAAACTGTGTGTTTACTGTATGCCATTTAGCAGTCAATCTGCTCTTGTGTATGTATGCTTGTGTGTGTGTATGGGCGGGATCATGTTTGTGTGTGGTTTGTTGTAATCTACATTCCTTTTTTTTTCAGGGCTTTGTTGTGTTTTGCCTTAGGGCGTAACGGCATTCAAAGGGTTAATTGCATCAGGAAGCTTGGTGTGTAACAGACTCCTTTAACCCTTGGGTTGTTAAAAAAAATGTTAAACTCTTGCCACAGTGCCAAAAGATCTAATTTATTCATATCTCCTAAAAGCTTTGCATTAAGGTTCTAAACCTTGCTAGTGGATGCAGCCTTTGTCCTCTTCATAATCCACAGCAATATCTTTAAAATCTATTTTTCTTTTGTGTATCACTGGATTAAAGTGCTGTGACATATGCCATGTATTTTACAGAGGACTCTCTCTGATTAACTGGGAGACAATGCCATCTGCTGGATGTTTGAAGAATGTAGGGCCAGAGGTTGCCTAAAATACTGAACAAGTGTGTTGTAACAGAATGATGTTAAGAGGTGAAGGCAGGCTCACTTATCTGGAAATTCATCAGACATTACTCATTCTGGGTTGCTTCGATCATACTATTCATCATTACTTACTCTTAAGAGAGCCTTGACTTGCATGGTATGTGTTTTTCACTTTTTGAAAGAAAACGCGGACACAGAGTAGAGAAAACTCTCTCTTGTTAGACCATGTACAGCCACATAACCTTAATACTCTCATCGATTTCCACTTAATCTGCCTTGAACTACAGTAGGAAGTATTTACCCATGCTATTCTTAATATAGGGGCTAAATGGAAATATGCCACTCTTCATTCTCCTTCTATAGGAGCTTTCTGCTGTTAGTACAGAGATTTGCCAATTTCTTGTAAAGCTGCACTTCTCTTTTTGTATTTTTTGGGGACTTTTGACTTTACTGGACATTAGAGAGTGGAGAGTTGACAGGAAATGAGGGCAGAGAGATGAGGGATGACATACAACAAAGCCAGACTTGAACCAGGGAAGTTGGTCAACCCCTAGGCCACCAGGACGCCCCATGAGCTACACTTCTGCTTCTGAGTACCAGCAGAGGGAGACTGAACAAGCATCATTTTTGGGAAAGCTATGTTAGCACCCGTAACCCCCTCAGCCCCTACCCTGCAGTGATATGGTCTGATGCTATGGACAGACAACATCGACACAGACTGCAAAGAGACACTCTTCTCCAAAACCAGCAGGGTGATCTTCGTGATGCCAGACAGGAAAGAGGTGGAAGGAAGATACAAATACAGAAGAGAGTTTGTCACCCCCGTGTTTTCTCAGGGGAGTCAGACCGTGACCTGAGGAACAGAATGGAGCTTTGTCGAGAGGTGGCCCTTGGCGCAGTGCTGGCCACCGTGTAGCTTTACCCCGAAGATAATCTCTCTCTCCCTGTCATCGCTCTCGTTCCCTCGCTGTTCTGAGAAAAGTAGCGAGTGACGGAAGGAGGAAATGACTAAAGAAGCGACTCATTCACACCCCTGCAATGACAGCAGGACGAACAGAGGGGAAGTCAAACCCACGCTTTTACTCTTTTCCTGAGTCCTCCACCCCCGACCACTATTACGCATTAGTCTCCTCCACCCTGATAACAAGTCCTCGTGTGTGTGTGTGTGTGTGTGTGTGTGTGTGTGTGTGTGTGTGTGTGTGTGTGTGTGTGTGTTTGAACCTAGTCTACACTTGCAGTCAGTGTTATTCACTTTGAACAGGAACATCGGCTAAATGCCCATAATCTCACTGTAGGAGTGAACAGACGTGTAGTATATTTACATGTTTCTTGCTGTCAGCGTTTCTTCTTCCATCTGTTTCCCCTCCCTCCCTCCCTCTCTCTCTCTCTCTCACTTCTTGTCTCTCTCTTTCTCTCTGTTCATTGTTTTAACTCCCTCTCTTCATTCACCACATGAGTCTCTCTCTCTTTATGTAACAGGATTTACAGACAGACGAGCCCATAGAGAGACTGACAGGAGAGTCTGGATTTAACCAAAAACTCCATTAAATCCACAAAACCTCATTTCTTTGTTAGTTCGTGTTCAACCTGGTTTCATCTCACATTCTGCCATTTGTTTCTGCTTCCATGAACACAGTATCTGTATGTAATCAGTGCCTGGACCTGGTTTTCAGTTTGACTATAGTCCATCTTTAAAATTACAAATTCAGTTTCAAAATTTCTGTCATTCCCTGAGCAAGAAGCAGATTATTATCAATGTCACATCTCCCAGTAAGCTCTTAAAACTGTCATTAAAGTACATTAAATTTAAAAATATTAAAAACACCACTCAGTGGCTCATCAACACACATCTGAGTTATAAAGAGTACTTCAAAACAATCAAAATAGATGCAGCAGCACCGCCGCCTTTTTTATTCCTCTCATTCTTCTTCCTTGTCTTCAACCGACGCTGACTCAAGTGACATCACTTGAGGACATTTATCAGACATCACACAGCTGGAGACACTAAGGGCTTCACACTACTTTTAAAACATCTGTAGGAGAACTCTCCAACACCTGGAAACACCTGCAAACACACTGTCGGATCGGTGGAGTTCCCCTTTAAGCCTCCTACTCACTCACAGAAGCTCCAGAACCTGCAGGAGGAACCAAAAACTACGTCTTTTATTAAAGTTTTTATTGTTTTTGTTTGTCTTTACTTTTATCATGAAGTGATCTTTGTTTAGGTGATGTTTGTTATAAAATGAGAAAATAAGACCAGACTCATCGTCCTCCCTCTTCTCACCAAACGCCACAATATAAGAAACTGTATTTTGTTATAGAATATCTTCATTATTATATTTATTATATTATTATTTTCAGTGTTCAGTGTGTCAGGGAATGTTTTATGACTCTGAGTTCAAACACTGTAGAAAAAGACTCTTTCCAACACAACATCGACTGTGTGAGAGTCTTCAGAGGAAACATCAAACAGATCTGAAGATCTCAGGCTGAGTGGGAGGACGAGAGAGAAAAACCTGTCAGGGGAGGATGACAAGACTGAAGGCTGACAGCTCTGACAGAGGAAGGAAGGAAGGGAGGGAGGAAGGAAGGGAGGGAGGAAGGAAGGAAGGAAGGAAGGAAGGAAGGAAGGAGAGGGTGGATGTGACTCTCCAGGGAGGGAAAATAGGTGAAGGAGAGAAAAGAAATGTGAAAGTGTCAAGATAGTTGACATATTTCTGCTTTGTCTTAGCAGAGCAAAGATCTGTACTCACCGCTTATCGATTTATGACGGTGAAATCAATAAATAGAATTATTTCTTTTCAGGGCTTTGTGACGGGCGGGAAGGACGGCGTGGTGGAGCTGTGGGACGACATGTTTGACCGCTGTCTGAAGACTTACGCCATCAAGAGAGCAGCTCTGTCCCCGGGCTCCAAAGGTACACACAGCTATCACCACATAACTTAACCTCAGACTAACCTCAGCCGGATTCTATCTTTAACCCTGAAACCAAGTCTGAACCTTCAAACATCCCTTTGAAGAGTCGAGGACCTGAAAATACGTCCTCACTTTCCAAAAATGCTTATTCGAAAATGTTGTTAATTTTGTGTTGTTGGAAAGGAAAGCCTCCACCGTGTCTGTGAAAGCTACAGTCTCCCTCTGACATTGATTCATTAGTTCGTGGGTGTGTGAGCACCTGGGTTTACTTCTGTTTCAAAGTTTTATTATCATTTTCACCTTTGACATTTCAGCGATTCTCTTTTTTCTCTTTCTAAGAAGTGTTTACCTTTCTGTTATGTGTTTCCCTTTTGTGGATTAAATTACGGTGAACAGTCATAATTGCTGTCCCTGTTTAGGGTTATAAGTAAAGCAGCCGTCACTTACAGTAGAAACTCTTCTATCCAACACTGCCATCAGGTGGACACATGGTGACGCACACCTCAGTCTGTAAAACTATAGATCTGATTTGGAAGGTAATCTGAAATGGATTAACTACACGACTACTGACTATAGAAAGTGTGTGTGTGTGTGTGTGTGTGTGTGCAGGCCTGCTGCTGGAGGACAACCCGTCCATCAGAGCCATCACTCTGGGTCACGGTCACATCCTGGTGGGAACCAAAAACGGAGAAGTTCTGGAGATCGACAAGACCGGACCCATGACCCTGCTGGTGCAGGTGTGTTGGGAGTGTGTGTGTTTACACCAGGGTCATAAAATTCTGGTTTCTGACTGGCTGTTTAGATCATATCTGTGGACTCCTCAAACATAGTTCAGCCGACAGTTTAACCTCTGTAATGAATCAGAGCTCAAGGCAAATTAAACTGCAGGTAACCATAGCAACTGCACTGATGCTTCCGGCTCCATCAGCAGTTAACTGACTGGTGAAACTAACCTAACTTTGGGTTAAAGCACACTTTGGAGCATGGAGGAGGATTTTAACACGGCCAAACTCGGTTCCTTTGGACAGTGTAAACCTGGATACCTGGAGTACTCCGATAGAAACCAGGATACTGTGGCATGTAAACACCTGATCCTGGTTTCTCAACTTTCTTTGATGGTAGAGGACACTGTGGCTTAGATTGTGAGAAATCAAGACTCACCTGCCGGCAGATGATCAGAAACCTGGATACTGTTACGACTATGTAAACAGGGATATGAAGAACCATGTAAACGCCATATCCCGAATATGGTCTGAAACAAGACTCAAAACCAGGATACTGGAGCACATGTAAAGGCATTCTAGTGGAAAAGAATGAATTTCCAGGGGTCCGTATTAGAGACAATAAGTGTGTTTACATGCGCACTAGTATCCTGGTTATGTTTTGTGCATGTAAACAGCTTATCCTGGTTTCAGAAACCTGGATAAGACCTCATCCTGCTTTTGAGAAACCTTGATATGCTACCTGGAGTACTCTGATAGAAACCTGGATACTGTTATGATCATGCAGAAACAACCAGGCTTCTCCTGTTCCATGTAAATGCCGTATCCCGAATATGGTCTACAACAGGATAAGACTCAAAACCAGGTTACTAGAGCTCATGCGAACACACAATAAATAGATCCCAGGTCCATTAGTAGTTGTTCTGGATCTTTTGATCACATCGCATGATCCTCCTCAGAAGATACGGTTGTTCGGTGTTAATAGAACTGTAGATGTTCAAGACAGATTGAGCTTTCAATCGTGACTTCAAAGCCAACGGGAACGAGAGGTCTTTAAAGTGTTAAGAGGAATTGAAAAATTCAGCATCTCTATTTCCATGACAACTGGGCAAAGTCCATCTGAGGAAGCTCATGTGAATCGAAAGCTCCGGAACAGCTACTAAATGGAGCTTGTGGTGAGGTTTGTTTTACTGACTTCTGTTTGAATGAATACATTAATGTCTTTATCAAAACGTATTAATTCGATTAGAATTTTTTAGGCTTGTGTGTGTGTGTGTGTGTGTGTGTGTGTGTGTGTGTGTGTCAGGTATTTTTAAATGTCTGGTAGTCTGGTACGACACCTGTTGCCATGGTGAGGAGAGCTGTCTGCTGCAGATCGATCAGCAGTTGCATGCACACACACACACAAACACACAGACAAACACACTTTTCAGTCAAGATGAAGTGCATTTAGTGTGTGTGTGTGTGTGTGTAATGTTTCCTGTGTGACACACCTGAGTGCTTTTAGATGTTGGCATGCTGTGATGCATTGTTTAGTTTCCCTCATAGAGACAGATAAAATACAAACAGCCCTGAGTGTCACTACCTTACTGTATGTGTGATTGATGCTCAGCTCAAGCGTCTCTTAGTAGAGTATTAATATTATGCCGAAGAGGTGGAAGTACTTTCTCAGCCCTGAGCTGTGTCTGCAGGTATTCCTTTCCGGCTGCATACAGCCCCAACAACCTTCAGCAACAAGGTAGGGCTGCCTGTATGTAGCCTGAGAGGCGAAACCCAGGGCTGCTCATTTTGGTTATTACACAGTTATTACAACTGTGATGCTGTGAGCACATGCCTTCCTATTGATTAACGTGTGTGTGTGTGTGTGTGTGTGTGTGTGTGTGCAGGGTCATATGGAGGGTGAGGTTTGGGGTCTGGCCCCTCACCCCCTCCTCCCCGTCTGTGCCACCGTCAGCGATGATAAAACCCTGCGACTGTGGGAGACGTCAGCCAATCACCGCATGGTGGCCGTCCGCAAGCTGAAGAGAGGTCAGATAAAGGAGCAGACCGCCAACTTCACATTTTTGTCCACAAATCTTGTATATTTGACATCCTGCTGATTATTTTCCAAATCCTCCATCAATTTTTAGATTGATTTCCTTCCTTCTAAACATTATTTAACTTTATTAGCCAGCAATCCAGTTTAGCGTCAGCCTTTCAGCAGCCAGCGTTCACACCGCAGTTTCTTCAGAAATTGCCTTCTCTAGTTCTCTTCCAAATCCTCCATCAATTTTTAGATTGATTTCCTTCCTTCTAAACAGCCGTTGTTTTTTTTTGTTGTTTTTTTGAGTCTTTTATTTTCACGCTACTTTCTACTTCGACTCCACCACATCTCAGAGGGGAAATATTGTACTTTTTACTTCACTACATTCATCTGACAGCTTCAGTTTCCAGTTACGTTACAAATTCAGATTTTTGCACACAAAACATATAAAATATGATGTTTTGTTATAAAACTTCGCTCTGGGTCACTGTGACGGCATTTCTCACTATTTTCACTGTTTTTACAAACCAATCAATC
>NTHP01000003.1:2233511-2247484 GCA_003416845.1 Oplegnathus fasciatus | reverse complement strand
ACATTAATGATGAGGAATAATAATCTAATGAGAGAATATAGAATAGTACAACAGGCACAGGGGACATTTTACTGCAGAGAGTACTTTTACTGTGAATACTTTAAGTACATTTTACTGATTATACTTACAGACTTTTACTGAAGTGACATTTAAATGCAGGACTTTAACTTGTAGCAGAGTATTTGTACAGTGTGGTATTAGTACTTTTACTTCAGTGAAGGATCTGAATACTTCCTCCTCTACTCGTTGATGTTCAGTCAGTTTTGTTTGTTTGTTTTTGACTGTTGCATTCAGTGACACTGTTTGCAACAGCGACCTTTTCAATGCAAAAAAAGACCAAACTTACATTTTGGTGACACACAGTTTGTTTCCTTTTTAAAGTCTTCAGGGTTTCATTTCTTCACAAGGCTCATGAACAAAGTGTTGTTCGTCAGTCGACCTTCAAATATCAGATCACAGCTATAGTATTGTGATGGTATTTAAAAATATATATACTAACTGTTCATGATGATGGATTTTTGAGTTCATGGGAGGAGTAATGTTTGTCTCTTTTGACTGGGCTAGGCTAGCAGTTTCCCCCTGCTTCCAGTCTTTGTGCTAAGCTAGGCTAAACACGTGCTGAGACTCATGTCCATCTTTTCGTCTGAGTCTGGAAAGACAGAGAACAAGAGGATTTCTCTAAATGTTGGACTGTTTGAAGACTTTTAATCCCTTAAAAAGGAAGCTGTGTTTCACAAATAAAATGTTATCGAGCATTTATTTACACAGTGTAGGTTAGCTGAGCTGCTCTGCTCTGCTCCCTGTTAATATTTCAGTAGAATGATGGACGCAAAAATAAGTCAATAAAACAGAAAGCTGACAGCAGGTTGACAGAAGGTGAAAGCGTTCACAGGCAGGCAGCGAACGGTTTTGAGAAAGGTCTTAAAGTCACAGAGAGATAGAGGTGTTTTCATTTTTACGAGACATTGCAGATTTTTGTAGATTTTATGCTTTTACTCAACAATAGAGAGCTGACAGGAAATGAAGGGAGAGAGACTAATGACAAGTACGAGAATAATCCCACAGAAGATATAAACTCATGACCAAACTAACTGATTAACTAAATTATTAACTAACAAGGTAACTGACTGACAGGCTGTGTGTGTGTGTGTGTGTGTGTGTGTGTGTTTTGCAGGCGGTCGCTGCTGTGCCTTCTCTCCTGATGGGAAGGCGCTGGCGGTCGGTCTTAGCGATGGCGGCGTGCTGGTGGTGAACGCCGACACGCTGGAGGATCTGTTGAGCTTCCACCATCGCCGCGACGCCATCTCTGACGTCCGCTTCACCCCAGGTACACACACACACACACACACACACAAACACAAATATGACTGTGTTTCTGCTTAAAGATATATCCACTCATCCTCACTTTTATCCGACATCTTCTCGCAGACTCAGGTAAATTCCTGGCGGTGGCGTCACATGACAGCTTCGTGGACATCTACAACGTGCTGAGCAGTAAGAGAGTGGGGATCTGTAAAGGAGCGTCCAGTTACATCACACACATCGACTGGGACGCTCGAGGTAACACACTGTGATTCACCTTAAATCTCAGTTTAACTCCTGGACGCACCTGCAGGATTTATGACATCACACCTAGTTTGGAGCCAATCATGGTTCAGTATGAAGTGTGATGAGCGTCATGTGGAAACCTGAAGCCTCCAGGTCACAAACTTTTCAGTGAAGAAGGAGACATCTTGTTTCCAGCAGGATGATAGTGAATGCTGAAATGCAGTGAAACAGTAGAACAAGTGGAGGTCATGAAGTCAGCCGGCTGATTCTTTAATTCCAGACCAAGGACGTGTGTGTGTGTGTGTGTGTGTGTGTGTGTGTGTGTGTGTGTGTGTGTGTGTGGGCCCCCAGAGTGAAAAGAAATCCATCTTATATATGTTTTTCTCTTCTTGTCTGACTTCAAGTACACACACACACACAAAGGGAAGTACTACATCATGAAGAAATCATACCACTCTTGCAGCTCCACTGTACATAAACTAAAAAGCCATCAATCAGATACATGCACTCCTGCTCTCGCAAGAAAGTGTAAATACATAGAGGGCCATACTCATGGCTGCATGGATAACTGTTTGTGTGTGTGGGAGAGTGTGTAAATGGCACAATCACATCTCACCTACTGAAAAAAGCCACCATCCGCTCTGCCTGTCACCAGTGGAAACAAAGAACAGGGACCGTTCTATGTCAGCAACTGGAGAGCTGCAGTCTCCAACCATCTGGGAGAGGAAAAAAAGAGAGATACTCTGAGGAGCTCTCAGGATGCTGCCAGGAAAAGAGAAAAAAAAAAAAAGAAAGAAAAAATGAACAGATTTCCGATGTGGAGGTAGACAGAGAAAACATTCACTCCATAGCGAGGGGTCTGATATAAACGGCGAGATGGCTATCTGCTCGGGGCAGTGGCGATGAAAAGGGAGACGCCACTGCAGAGTGTGGATGACTTAAGTGTGCTCAAGTTTATTTTGCAAGCACAATATGCAAGTATACAATATATTATGCATGCAAAAGTGAGTCACAGGCTGAAATTTGATTTGCATTTCATTTCAGTCACATTTTGTTTAGAGACACAACATCAGTGCAAAGTAAAATATTATAGAGTGTGTATTAATCTCCCTGTAGACTCCTTTGTTTTGTTCCTACCTTGCACACAAACACACACCTGCCTCCAGCCCCTCCCTTTACAGTCTCTACCAGGCACACACACACAATAACATGAGAGAGCAAGTGATGCAGTAGATGTAGTGAGGCTAGTGAAGCATGTGGAAATAATTTACAAGTCGCACATGGGAACTGGAGGAGAGGCGCTTCTCTTGTATTCAGGAAGGTGGGAACACATCTGTCATGTACTACAGCAACAGTGTGCGTGCGATAAGAGCGCAGTTTGGGAGTGTTTTTTTTTGAGATAGTGGAAATGTTTATAGCACATCAGAGCGCAATAAAAAGTTAAGCTTCTCTCGTATGCTCGTCTTGAGATATGCAGGCTGTTATCACTGCTGACTGCTGCCTTGAACTTGCATACACGGACTACGCTGATCATGTGGAGAATTCCACAGCTCTCTGACAACAAAAACCATGCCACGGTAACAGCCGCCTATCGCCGCCAGCCGCCCTGCGCACACCTGATAGGATCCTCTGATTGACTGGCATATTCCTCCGCGGTTCCCATTGGCTCGGCGGTAATGGAACCGCGACTGTGCACCAGTAAAACCCACTGAAGGGCGGAGCGCGCCGAGTGAGGCGGAGCTCTCCTTGGTACTTAAATGCAGCTGGTGCTGGGAGAAGTGAAGTTCTAGCACGCACGACAGCCGGAGCGCCCGGTGCGCGGTGCGAAGAGTGACAGACAAGTGTGATAAGAGGAGAGAAGAAGAGAAAGAAGGGGAGCAGAGGACCGTGCAGCCCTCTGTACTAATGGACCATAAGGATATTTAACCATTTGCCCGGGGAGCGCACAGGTATCCTCCTTTTCTCCAGTTTCCTTTCATTTTGCGCCGTGCGTAAAGACACAGGACTTCCCTTTATTCACAGTGCTTTCTCTTCCCTCACGCTGCAAACCCCAGACTGGTTTTCTCTCCTTTTTTCCTCTCCTCGTTTCTTCTGCATGGGAACCGCAGGCTCTTTCACATTCCACTGGAATTAATGATTGACTAATGGGTGTGAAAGGAGCAAGGTGCATTGGATCATTGATTGTGTTAGTGTACTCTTTCGGCTCAATAACACGAGAGAGCTCTTGCCCCTCTGTACAGGTGACTGCTCAGAAGTGTTGAGTGCTTTCTCAGCCTGTTCTCTTATCTACTGAGCAAAGGGATCTAAACGCAGCCAAGCGTTTGTGCATAATGTGTCCTGTTCTATAAAAAGGTGTTTGTGTTTTCCGCCATTGACACCCCTCTCTCTATCTCTCCCTCCATCTCTCTCACCCTCTCTCCCTATCCCTCTCAGACACCGCAGTCCATGCCTCTGCCTTGCCAGGTCATTGATGGGAAATCAACTGGATCGGATCACCCACCTCAACTACAGCGAACTGCCCACGGGGGATCCGTCCGGGCTGGAGAAGGACGAGCTTCGGGTCGGCGTCGCCTACTTCTTCTCTGACGAAGAGGAGGAGGTGGACGACCGCACTCCGTCCGACTGCGGCTTCACCAAGGACCACAGCCCGGCCGAGGAGGGACCCTTCTCGGTCAGCGAGGTGGAGTACTCAGCCTTCTGCTCCCAGGAATGCATCTTCTCCAAGCTGCAGGAGAACGAGGACTTGAATGTGTACTCGGTCAAAACTTTGCTGACTATGTGCAAACCGGGGGACCTGCTGGAGCTGGTGGCCACCGCGCAAGCCCCCCACTGGGCCATCTACGAGCAGGACGACCAGGTCATTCATCTGCACAAGGGCGAGATCCGCAAGGACAGCCTGCTTGAGATCAGCAACGGCCGCCACGGGAGGATAGTCAACAATCGGTACCGGTACCGACCGCTTCCTCCTGACCTAGTGATGCAGAACGCAGTGGGACACCTGGGCCTGAGCAGCGAGGAGATATGCTGGACCAACTCGGAAAGTTTCGCAGCCTGGTGCCGCTTTGGGAAACGGGAGTTCAAAGCCGGGGGAGAGGCGCACTCAGCGGAGCAGCAGTATTTCCTCAAAGTGCATCTGTCCGGCAGCGGGGTGCACACTCTGGTCTTTCGGAGCCTGGAGGACATGATCCGGGAGAGGAGGCGAGTGGACGCCAGTGGAATTCTCAAAGAGCTGTCCTTGGTTAACGGGGGCAAGGAGTGATCAGGGATTCCGTTTGATATCCTCTCCTCCACCCCCCTTCCCCCTCCCTCCCCTGCTGCCTCTTCTCGCCAACGCGCACGGACGCACAGTTTTGCGCGCACACAAACGGACTCGCACACACGCACACAAGCACACAGACGCACACACATGCAAGGACCTGTTGGTTTTGGACTGTCTGTTTGTAACGGATGGACCTCGGGCTGCGTCTGGACCACAGGAGCTCTGTGGGATTTCCATCAAATTGCAGAGTGTTGAAAACTGAGAGAGAGCGGCCATATAAACAGACAACGCCCCTTCAGATTAGATTCGTGCTGAGTGGGACACACGACTTCTTCTAAACCCATTGCCCCGAACAGCAAAATCACCTTTACAAACCGCACATAGCGCACACGGCTCGGTTTGGTTTTCTCTTTAATTTCTCGGGATAATGGAATTGGCCCCTTCTCAGCATATAGGGCGCCTGCTGCGGCAGACCAGACGGTGAGACCGGGAGAGGGAGAGATGGGGGGTAAAGATGAAAGATAGGATCTGGGATGGCTCTGGAAAAGTCTCCCTTCTATTTTTTTACTGTTAGCTTTAAAACCGGGACTGACCATAACACAGATCCAAGCCACTAATCCATAGACCTCTGACAGTCCCACATGGCTACGCAGTTGCCTAAACAAAGCATTTTGGCTTGTTCAAGCTCCCCTTTTGCCATAACAAGAGTATTGTCATTTTCACAATGCTGCCATCCTGCTCCACAGCACTGGATGTATGTGTAAATTGTATTCATATATTGATTTCAATTTGAGTCCCTTATTTTTGTATTTAAGTTTAGTGGATTTAACCCTGATCTCTTTTTTGGTTCAAATAAATGGAGGTTGAAATATGAAAAATAACCACTTGGTCCAGCAGGTGTTGTTTGGTCACACATAATTACTTACACACAAACACATGATCTCTCACTCTCTCTCTCTCTCTCTCTGTCTCTCTCTCACATACACAGAGAGAGGGATATATGAATTATTGATGTTCCAGTGCCTCCTGACCTGCCTCGAGCCAAATAGGCTTCATATATCTCCACAGTATTTGGAGGCAGTAAAATGGTCATCTGCATCAAACCCATAAAGGCTTTATGAAAAATCCATATGTGATCTGGGAGCTACAGTATATAGGCAGCTGTATGGAGTCAATGGGAACATGGCCACAGGCTATTTTTCCATGTGTGGGTTTTATCCTGCTGGTACTTAGACATTCACAGGCATGTTGATCTCCTGATGATGTGTTTCTTTTTCTTCTTCACAACAGCATTACTTAACTGAAGTTGGCTTCTGAAATCATATTTTACATGTACATTGTGTACAAGATGTCCTCCGCTTATCATGAGGGTGCACATTGTGTTATTGTGGCACCTGTATCGCATTAGTCTGCAGTGGCTTTATCTCTGGATTGATGTTTTTACTCCTTTGCTATGAGAGTCAGACAGTGCCTTCCTTTCCTCTTGTGATGTGTAGCGTCAGTGATGGTAGGATCAATCACCTCAGTAGTCCAAAGACGCCGTCTACCCTCGCTTGTCTCCGTGCGTTTGCTTTAATTGAATCTGAAAGGACCACAGAGCAGACGTATGGGAAGGTTCTGCCGTAATGTGTGTCTTTGTTCTGCCAGGAAGCATTTGTGATTCATTTTTGATTGTATACGTAAGCTTAAGAGGTTACCAGAATATAATGTTGCCACTATAGAGGTTGTCTGGTTGAATCCTCACCTCCCACCTCTAGGTACTCGCAATTTTAGCCTCAATGTGGTGAAGTAGCAGAGCTGCAGTTGATTTGGCTAAATCCAACTGGAGAGGAATGGCAGACAAAGAGTTCATGTGTTTGTGTGTGTGATAGGAGAGAGAGAGTATGCAGGAAAAAACAGCATGCATGCAAGGTTACCCATGTGTGTTTGTCTCTGGTGGGACTTGTTTTGTCTGGTGTAAGTGATGTTTGTTGCACCGACTAGCTCAATCAGACCCAGGTCTTCTGTTCACATGTGTGTATGTGTGTGTGTGTGTTTGAGTGTGCAGATGTTGCAATCTCACCCCTCAGACATGTCAAAATACAGACTAATAAGCATATGAATCTTGTAAATGTGCCCTGAGAAGATTTTCTACAGCTATTGACCCAAATTCTTTATTCTGTTGGCTTCGCTGTGAATATATTGACACATTTCTTCTCTTGTTAGCTCCATTCCTCTAATTCTCGTCAGCTTCTGTTGGCTGGTATTTCTCCAGTATTGCTCTGTATTACTTTACTCTCCTCACCTTTTGTCTCTCATTGTTTCACCAAAGCCAAAAATCACCATTTTCCATTTCTTTGCTGCCTGCACAGCAAAACCACACTGACATCTGTTTCAATACCCACTTTTATTCTGAGAAATCATGTTTGTAGAAGTATTCAAACAGATTTTCCAGGTTTAAATAGGTGTTTTAGTCAGAATTAAAATGCATTTCAGTTATCCAAACATGTAATTCTTACTAACAAACATCTACTCCGGGTGGCTTTAGATAAACACCCTTTTACTGTTGTTTCATCGCTCTGCTTTCTTTTGTTTTACCTGCTGGTGACTGTTCTGTCTGTTCAGTACATTTTTAACAGGCTTCATGTTAAATTGAGGTTGCCCCAGGTGGGTGATTGTGAGTGTGTGTGTACATGTGTGTGAGTGCGTCAGACGTCCCCTGTGAGTTTGAAGAATCAGGGTACTGGGGCAGCCGGTGTTAAGAGTTTGTATGTGTGTTTGTGGTGTGTGACTAATAGGCTTCGGAGAAAGATTTACTAGTGTGTGTGTGTGTGTGTGTGTGTGTGTGTGCTCCAGGCAGATAATGCACACCACATTGTTAGCTTGAGAAGAGGCTTCTGGCATCTGACATGACATAATGTGTGTGTGTGTGTGTGTGTGTGTGTGTGTGTGTGTGTGTGTGTGTGTGTGCGCGCTTATGGGGGCTTTTTGTCTCCATGTGTGCGCAGACTTTTATGTGCATTGACTTGTTGTGAGTGCGTGAAGTGTTTCATTGTGTCTCTGGAGTGTTTGTGCACACACCTGTAACTGCCTGTGTTTCTACATGTATGCATGTGTTGAGCTTTAGTGTGTGTGTGTGTGTGTGTGTGTGTGTGTGTGTGTGTGTGTGTGTGTGTGTGTGTGTGTGTACACTCTGTGCAAGCAGCAGAAATGATAAAGTGACTGTAGCAAAAGTGCAAAAACAAAAGGTTATGCTTCATTAAGTAGCTGTGAAGCGCTTCAAAACTAAAGCAGTTGCTTTACTTTGAAATAAAAAGCATGCACCATTTTGTTTTATTTTTGAGTGCTATTTACCTTTTTAACTTAGCCAGAGGAAGCCTCAGGGCTAATTTATACTTGAATATTCTCTTACACAAGTGAAGCAGCTGGCTAGCTGGACCTTTCCCAACACTACACACCTTTTATTAGACCCTCTTTCCATTCCCAGAATGGGTTCTGCTTGTTGGGAGAGAGTGAGAAAGAAGGACAGATACTTAGTCCATTCTTCCCGTGCTAGTCACCTGCGTTGGGCATGAAAGCTAATGATATCCTGTACTCTTCAATCCCTCTCTCTCTCCTCTCCTTGTAGTCTATTCTAATTCTTTTGGCCCCTTTCCCCCCTTTGTGCCTTGTTCTTTCATGCTTATTTTATGCAATTTGTAGTGCTCATTTGCTCTTCTTTTTTGACGTTCTGTCTCATGTACTGTTCACATGACTTCGCTTACCATGTTAGGAAATTAACGTGTGTTACAAGATAACAAGACTTCTGAGAGCCCGTGGCAGCAAAACTGAGACTCAAGGTGCAAAAGAGAAGCACAGAAAATGTAGACATCCTTAAGCAGAAGAGCACCAAATGCTTAAAAGTGGTGCCAAATTGGTCCAAGTGGATCAAAACATCCTCTGTGGTAGCTGATATCCTATCCTGATTCTGACCCACCTCTGTCACAGCCTGTCCTCTCTTAGTCACATTCATTTCTCTCTTCCCTTTTGGATCAGTCAACCCTTTCTGCACCCCTCCGGTCCATTTTCTCTGGCCTCCTCCCCCACATTTGTCTAATGGAGGGATCGTTTTAATGGACTGCCCAAAGCAGCAGAGGGGCAGACACTACTGCCACTCTACCTTTACCCCTCCACTCCACTCCTATCCTCTCCATCCTTCTGTCTGCAACAGAAGTGGAAACATGCACTCTGTTTTTTTTTTTTACTTTCCTTTGTCTTGTCGCCCAGGCAACCCCCTCCGGTTTGAAGAGAAACTCTTTCACTTGGATTGACCAAGTAGCAGGGGTTCCCTGCTACTCTGTCACTCCAAATAAACAACAAAGCAGTCACTTTGGTCAGCAAGAGAGGATCCTGGGGGTAGAGGACAGTGACTTCAAATTAGCTTTAAATCCAAGGGCTGGGCTCTGATCTGGTTTGAAAAAAAAGATGTACTTCTAGGAGGGAGTGGGAGAAAGAATGCCAAAGGTCACTGAAAAGCCTTAAGTAACGTCAATATAGGAAGTGCAGAAGCGTGAGGCCAGTGAGAGTGCAAAACTGAACCGGAAAAAGAGTGTTGGTTTTAAAAGAAGTCGTGGGTTGGATTAGCCAGTGCATGGGGTTTAGGAAGGTCAGGTGCCGAGAGAGGATGAGGAAGGAAAGGGAGAGATGATTACACTGAAGAATAGGAGAAATGGCAAAAGGAGGACGTGAACAAGCTTCATGAAATAGGGCTGACTGTGGAGGAGACACAGGACGTCATGCGTGTTATTGTAAGCAAAGCACAGAGAGGAAGCATGCTTCATAGACAGCAGTTGGGTGAACAACCTGGGAGGAGGCGTGGATACTGTGACCGGAAAGGGAAATATGAAAATGATTGGCTGGGAGCAGGTTGAGGCACAGTAGAGGGCAGGGGTGATGGTTGACGTCGAGACCGGAGGCAGTGAGTTTGTGAGTGTAGGTAAAGGTATGTGTGAGGCAGGCATGAATGAATGTTGAGCGAGTTAAGGAGAAGGGAGAGACTGTTTGCTTCTGCTGTTTGCATGTTAGCCTCCTATCCCTGTTGATAAAACTAGGAATGTCCAGCGGATGTGGCTTGGTTGTGTCATGGGTGCAAATCTGTGGTTCCAAAGTCCACTGGATGTAGTTCAGAAGGAGTATGTCTTCAGGCAGCTGGATTTGTGTTGTTTTGTAGCTCTCTTTCACTAACCGGACTGGAAACTTTATATTTACAGGCACATTATTATGCCATAACCTACTCCTTAGGTATCTATGGTGGGACTGCCGTTAACCCCTTTCATCAAGTTTAAATCTTTAAAGATGAGTCCAATTTCACCAGCCACCGATTCCAATAATTCTACCATTTCTTGGCCTCTCACTCTTATATTTTAACCTCCAGTTGCTTTTGCAGCAATTCTGTGTCTCAACAGTTTGTTAGCATCTTTAACTTTTGCTTGGCATTTCAACATAACCCCTGTCTGTGTCCTTCCCCATTTCCACCTCTTGTTGTCCTCTTTCTGCCTCTGTTGTAACTGTTATGCAAAGTGAGTTGGCACTGCACATATACACGGACTGAGTACCCCCCTGCAAGCCTGCGTAGATGTTGATTGAGGTAGTAAATAAGTTTGTTTTGGTCATTTTGTAGAATGTATAGTTGTAAGAAAACATCTTTGTTGTAACATGTTTGTTGTATTTTGGCAAAACAAGGACTGTTTAGAACAGACTGACAAGACAGATGAGCAGCAGAGAAGTTTCATTAAGGCATTTCTATGAATGACAAGTTTCTTTGGTCATTTTGATACCCCTTTCTGTCTGCAATCTTTTTTTATTTTAGTACAAGTTTGAACAGCCACCTTTCAAGCCGACAGGGGAGTATTTCGTATTAAAAGGTTATATTTTGGGTGGAGTTACGTTTTTATTTTTATTATTCACAGAATCTTAAGAGACATACTTATTTAGCCACTCACTGGGGGTCTATTTGGAGACTGACACCGCCCAGCTTATGACATTATCATAAGCTTTTTGCATTTCAAATCAGGTATAAGATATTGTCTGTCGAGCGTGCACATGTATTATTACTGTGATGTGTGTCTTCACTGTGGTATTTCCTCCATTTAAATAAAGTGACACCTACCATTTCTTATTAGCATCGTAAAGCCATATATGCACTATATGCTTATTGAGCAAAAATTGAAGAATACCTAAAGAAAGAATTATCTCAAATTCAGAATAAATATATTATGTATTTATCTGAATTTCAAAAACATTTTCTATAGCTATACTGACATTGATCCTGGGCCTATAAATTGTGCATTGGTTGCCCCAAAGACACAGACCAAATACATTTCTTACAAGCTATTTCCATTTAGCTCCTCCAGAACGTAGTTTAAATTAGTTGATAGCTCGGTTTGTGGTGATAGTGTCCAGATTTATGATTGAAGAAAAGAATTAAGAATGTCTTCTATCTCTGCCTCTCTGTCCATTACTTTCTCTCCCCTGACACTCCCCTTCTCAGCTGGTTTCTGTCTTTCATTGGGGGGTAAGGAGGAGAGGGAGACTGTGAAGACAGAAGGAGGAGTGCGAAGGAGTGGTTAGCTCAGTTCACGTACCTCTGCTGACTGTGTGTGTGTGTATATGTGCACACGCGATGTTTAGTTGCTGCCTGGGTGGGCTGGGAGCAGGACTGTCAGAAACATATATATATATATATATATATACATACATACAAAATAACGTCGCTTAATCTGTTACTGCACTAAGAAGAAGATGACAGAAGGAATAGGAATACTCTAATCGGCTAATAGACTATACACTGTGGAGCTGGTATTGGCAGTGAATCTGTATGGGAATCGCAATGCAGTCAGGCAGGTATTGTCCTTGAGCTGCTAGTGTGTATCGAGCCCTGGGGGCCCGGGTAGCATGCTATAAGCTACTTTAAAAGTTTGTTTCTAAATGAAAACATTTTGAAAGCAAATTTTTTTGATGTATCAGTGCTTTGTATTCCTACAGTGTAAGCCGGCATGTTAGGATTAGCAACTGTCTCTTACTGCACAGCTTCTGAGTTTTGTGGCCAAAAATATAACAACAAGATCACAAAATGCAGTGTGTTTATTTTAGAGGTCGCCAAAGACAGCCCTGATACTGCCGTGACAAGTCTCCAAAAGGAATTTTGCAATCCTACACACACAGACACATTTTTGAGTGGTTACTCTTACGTCGAAAGAATCATCAAACCGATGTGTTTTTGCAGGGTCTCTCAGGTGGGAGCTTGTCTAAGAAACTGAGCAAATCAGTGATTTATGTCAGCTTAGCTCATCCTAATGACATTAACTCGATGACCAGTATTGGCCCGTATAAATATACTATTAACCTCATAATAAAAGTTTCCCAGCTCAGGTAAATGTCCTGTGTGGGGTGTGTAGAAGGGTTAAAACCAAAACATTAAAAACATGGTTTAGCAAAAGTGGTGCAAATGTCCTTGTGAAGGGATGCACAGAAAGGGTTTCTGGGGAGCTGTAGCTCACGTAGGCTTGTGAATTAAATACCATGATCACCTTCAAAATTTCAACTGTACATCGTATGTATTTGCAGCGCTATGTGAATCCAGCCAGCTGTGATTGGTTGGTCAAACAAGGACATCCAATAGCATTGCGTTTATTTTCTGATTTTATTTTATTTGACATACTGTGGTTGAAAACAGGTTTTATTTCTATTTCTTTATGTTTTCAGTGCATTCTCATTTTGGCCAAAGCAATACTGTGGTGTATACACACAATAACTCCATGACCAAATATGTTGAGTGCAAACACCTGCGCATGTTCTGTGGGATGTATAAGCGGTTCTCCGACTTGAGAAGAAGTGTAGGATGGAGGAGCAACCTCAAGGACTGCAGCAGTAACAGAACAGAAAGAAAGATAATGAGAAAGATAATAAGGAAGGAGGACAATGACGTGGGTGAGAGGTAGGATCATTCCCATTTCTATACGTACACACACATACTTCCTATCAGGCCCATATGAAAGCAGTGTTAGGCAGGTAATGGCTGGGCAGGCGTTACATGCCCGCCTATTTTAAGCCAGAATGCCAGCTTGTTACTCGACTCTGCTTTGTGCGAGGGTGTGAAGTGTGCTGTGACATGTGTTCAGGAGGCGGGGTGATGTGAGAGGTGTGTATATATGTGTGTTTGTGTTGCACATATGCTCGGCTGAAATTGTCTTTACTTTCTGTATATGTTATGTAAATTGGTACAAGTTCTGCAGCAGTCAACAAGGTTTCTGTCCATTTTCCCATTTGTTATTGTTGAGCTGGAGATTTCTTAAGTGAGCCTGTCGCTTATCTATCATCTTATCTCTCCAACCACCCCTTCTATTTACCCACTTTCTCCTGTGTGTTTCTGTTTTGACACAAGAAAGGAAGGGGTAGTTTAATAGAGAAAGAGAGACTGCAAGAGAGAGGGTGATGGAGATCATGGGCAGAGATGGTGCGATAGGGAAAGCAAGGAAATGTGGATGCTGCGAGATAAAGCAGCAGGAATATATGGGAGGGAGACAGGCCGGCAGATAGGGAAATAGATCGGTGGCAGGGAGGGATGGTGATGAAGTGATGGAGAGTGTGAGGAGGAGGAGGATGTGTGAGGAGGGTGTCTGAGCTGAGTGCAGGAGGGGGAGGAGGGTTGGGGGAGATGAGAAAGGGAGGGAGAGGTGGAGGAAATGGATAGAAATAGCTGATGCACTCTGAGGCTTACAGAAAATCAATAGCAGTCAAGAGGGGAAGCCACAACCCCCACCCTGCTCTCTCTCTCTCTCCCTCCCTCTCTGACTGCTCTCTCACCCTCTACTGCTCTCTTCCCCTCCAGTCGTCTTCCCTATGTTTTTTCCTCCGCTCTTTATCTTCTCCCATCTCCCTTTCCTCCTCAGTGCTCTCACCCTTTCATGTGCATTTCCGACCTTGTCCTCCTCTTCTGTACCACCACTTTGCCTCCTTCTTGTCCCCCACATTCTCTTCCCCGGTCATTTCTCTCCTTCACGCCCCTCCCTTCACCCTCACCTCCCATCATTGTTGTTGGCCTTGTCTTCCACCCTCTTTCCACAACATCCCCTTCTCCTCTTCAGGCTGCTGCATGCTTCAGATGGAACAACGGCGATCATGGACTTGTACGTCCATCATTTTTTTT
>NTHP01000003.1:2193910-2233495 GCA_003416845.1 Oplegnathus fasciatus | reverse complement strand
TTTTTTTTTTAAACTTTCCAAAACAAACATTTGAAGTCGATGGCAATTTTCTGCAGCCATTGGGAAGGTGTGGTTGGGTGTGAAAATAGGAATGGTTTGCAAACTCTGTTCATCCTTCACATCTTTTTCACCTTTTCAGTGTTTGCTTGCAGGTATTTATCTTGTATCTGTAATGTTTTTAGTATTTTTTTTAAAGTAAAAATATGTAATAATACAGCAGAAAAAAATTAATTAATTTTAATTAATTTAATGAATAGCTCCATCATGATGCAATCTGTTGACCTTCATTATTCTAGCAGTAATTATAGTACGGTGTATTCATGTGTTCATACAAAAAACAAGTATCTGTTGGCAAGAAGATTAAAAAACACAAGGATCATTTTTGCAATTGTAATTGTCAAAAGACAAACATTACTTATGGCTGCTTCCTGCTCACAAGCACTCACCCCTCTGTATGACCCAGTCTCATCCCAACTTTACGTTTAGATAGGCCTAGTTAGTAGAAAATTACAACTTGGCACTCTGATGTGGTCAAAGTAGTTTGCTTAAAGCATGTACACACCTTCAAAGCTTATTTTCTTTTCCGCCATGCTTAGGGAAGTGAAATTCTCAAAATATAAACGGTCCAGTGTAGAAATATTGAATTTAAGTCCTGAAATCTCTCCTCCACCCATCCTCTTTTCTTTGATTCTTTTCACCATTTTCTATCAACATGATGAAAGAGAGAGAGAGAATGTGTGTGTGTCTGTGTGTGAGAATGCGTGGTCTGTACTAAGCTACTGGTCGCAGTGTGTTCATGCAGACAGTCCTCCTCTGGTTCTTGTCTTGCTTCAAGTCTCACTGCGGTGATGTACCATGTCTGTTGCCTCTTGAGCTTTGCTGCTGTCTCAAGTTCCAGCTTTGACTCTTCTTCTATTAACTCTAGAATTAGACTAAGATTAAACACACACGCAAACAATAATAATACATATAAATCTCAACACTGATGTCTGTCTCCGCATTAGAATGGTGACTCATATACTGTATATATCACAAACAAGAAACCCTGTCTGCACAAATGAAGTCTTACATGAGAATATCTTTCATATTAACATATTTTAAAGTTTATATTATTCATGAAATCACCCTATTAGCTTTTTCTAAAATTTACTAGATGGAGGCAAAGAAATTACAGTGTCCACACACATTGAAATTCATACTGCAATCCTATTCAACTTTCCTTAAGGCCCTTAGTGTAGAAACTAAATTGTGTGCACTGTGCTCTGTGCAGTCAGTTAGTCCAACAGTGGACATGATGTCATTGAAACATTTTAAACCTGTTCTGTAGCTTTTGTATTGTGCTCTATAGAGTGACTCCGACTGAATGACTCGTCTCTGACTCAATTTACCGGACTCTGACGATGTGCACGTGAGACCATATTCAGGGAGGGAGCTGGATTTTTTCCTATTATGATCGGTGAATGAGTGTCGTACAGAAGAGCACTATGCAGCCGGCGAGTCCCATGAATGCTTCACCAGCACTCCGTCCCAAAGCATCTCTGTGAAAATAGTCTTTTAGACGTTTTTCACTACACTAATGTAAGCTTTACTTACCTCAACCTTTTCAATCTGTTTATTTTCCCTGCTCTAGGGTTTGGAGTATGAGAGGAAATGCTTTTTTAAGGATTGAGGAATTCGGTTGTGAAAACCTCACTCTGTCTGCCTCTTCTTTCTCTTTCTCTTCCCTCTCTCTTCTTTGTTGTCAATCACAGCTTTTCTTCAAAGAGGGAGGCTGTGAGCAGGAAAAACCCCACAAACAAACAGCAGAGAGGTGAAAAATGCTCTTTTTAAAAAGGCTTTTTTGCATCTTTTCCCTCTAGTTTAGCTTTCTTCATCTCTATCGTAAAGGTAGCCCTGTCTGGAGTGCCCTTGGGAGTGCTTACCCTTGGTGTGTACACCGCTGCCACCATCTGTGGTGAGGACGTCCCCGGCTAAAGACGTGCCCACGAAAAAAGGGAAAAACAAAAGCCAGAATAAATAGAAAAGACAATAAAAAGATGAAAGGATTGTGGAAAAACAAAAGAGTAAAAGTCTTAGCCGTGATGCAAGCGGCGGTATCATCAGAAAGCTTCTCTAATCCAGGATTACTGTGTTTATTCTGTGTGTGTGTGTCTGTGTGTCTGTGTGTGTACCTACATCTACTGCCTCTGATCTGAGACAAGAGTATACCATATGGGTTTCAGTCACTTTCGTGCTGTACACACGGTCAGCACCCCGTCTCACAAACATGTTGTCATTGTTTTTTGCTGTTGTGTATTAAATCCAAGTTGCACGAGAACAATAAACAACAAAAGGATTAAATGCACTGTATGTAGATAAACAGGGGTGTCCCCACAATGCCTGGGTAAAATGGCGCTATCAATTTCAACAAAAGGTATTACCGATGTGTTTTGTATATTGTGTTATAAAATAATACACAGTACAGTAGCGATTAATATTTAATACAGCATTCAAACTCAGGCAGAGCAGGACAAGACTTTATTGAGTGTGAGGATCCATACGAGTGCCGATGGTCATCTGTAAATATGAGAGTGTAGAAAAATGACTTAAAGATTTAGCTTACAGTGTACTTAAAACAAAATTTAATTTTTAATGGCTTTTTTGAACTCACGCTCACACCAACTCAAGGTCTGTGTGTTTATGCCAGAAACACATTGGCTGGTGGTCCTAATGGAATCGCATTAAAACATACGTTTTATTACATTGTTGACTAATCTTAAGTAGTGTTCTATCAGTGGTGGTGAACTGGCCTGTATTAATTCACATATTTTCAGCAATTTTCCAATTTCAGTATTGTTTGGGGAACATTACTGAATGTAAATGATCTTACAAGTGACAGTTCTGAATGCCTCAAAGGATTTAAATCTAAAATCTTTTTAAAATTCATTTATGAACATCAGACGTTACAGTTATGAAATGTAGAACATGTAGGAGCCCAACATATTATTATTATATGAATATGAAGTGTATGTAATGAGCACCAGGCTTTACAGATTTAGGCATATGTTGTGTCACTGTGTGACCTTGTGTTTATATTCTTCTCTGTGCAGGAGCCTCTGGCGGGTCCTACCACTGCCACCCAGATCGTGCATATGGAGAGGAGAGTGATAAGGTAAGCCGCACACCTTTAATTTACTTCATACCAATGTAAGAAACACAGGGATGTTTCTAAGTTGCACACTATTGTGCAGCCTGATTGAGATCGAGATTGAGATGACTCAATATTAGATGACATCTTCTCTCAGCTGATGCTGTGTGAAAGACTGAGATGCATACACACAGAACCAGAGCAGTTCCCAATTTTGTGTGTGTGAGTGTGTGTGAGTGTGTGTGAGTGTGTGTGAGTGTGTGTGTGAGTGTGTGTGTGAGTGTGTGTGTGAGTGTGTGTGACATAGATAAAGAGTGGAATGCGTAAGTCTCATGCTCCCCTGGTGAACTCAGTTGTCTAAGAGAATAGGAAGCTGTGTCGTAGCCAGTAAATATAACTGGATTTATTTTGGTTTTGGTGCTGCCGTGGTCATGAACTGTAGTCATGGGTTATTATGACTTTAACTTATTGTGATGTGGAATATCCACAGTCAACAAATAATACATTTTAATAACGTTTCGTACAATAAAAAAGTTCTTGAAGTAGTCTACTACAGATGCACCAATGTGAAACACTGCAGGTCAATGCTCCAATTAGTTATAAAGATGTGCAGATAAAATAGATATAGATCAAATTTTGTAATTGAAATCATTTTCTTTAAAGCAATAAAGTAAAAGGGAAACATTTATTATTTTCAAATGAAAGGGAATTTGGGCTGAAATAACTAATGAAAAACTTAAAAATAACAACTTTTTTCAGAGATGGAACTTGGGCTATTTTGGTTGAAGCTTTAGCTCCGAGAAACACCTGATGTTGTTCACTGTGTTGTGCTCTCAGGCTGTTAATCATGTTTGTTGTGTGTACGCTTTTAACAGTCATACCTCCTTGAGAAAGTTAAACACAGCACAGTTTGCAAATCGCATCACTGCTTTGCGTTTCACAAATGCTGAAGTATGTTTACGGTGTACATTATACACATTATACAAGGTTAGAGAGCCTGCTGCAGCGTAAGCCCGTGGCAAATATGCCCCCCAAGGATGGAGACATGTAAAGTGTGCTTGCCTCTTGTTTACACACACACTCCTTATTGACAGTTGTGCTCACATTGCACCACGTGTTTTTGTTTTTCTTTCTTTCATTTGATTGAAAGGACAGTGTAGGAGCTGACCATACTTTTACATAATCAGCTGATGGCCAGTTGTGTAAACTTTTTGTTTTATCAGCTGATTACTGGATGATACAGTCATGCACCCTCATATCTACAATGTCTACACTAAGCATATAGTTTTCCTTTTCCACTGAGGGTGCTTATTCTTAATTAGAAACTATAAACTTAAATTCATGAGGGAACATTATGAATATTGTACATTTATTATCACTGATAATTTCAGCAATGCTGCCATGTCAATGATGGCAGTATTGTAAAAACATACTCTTGTAGTTCACATAAGCATAATTTAAAACCCACCAGAGTATACAAGTGTACTTCAGTAAATGATAGTCGTCGTCAGGCCTGTGTAAAAAGCAAGCAGATGAAGCAAAAAACAGTGAAGTAGGAGAAGAGGGGAAGCAGGATGCTGAGGAAGGTGTTGCAGAAAGCTTGGAGGGAGAGAGGGAAGGGAGGGGAGGCCAAAAACAGGGAGGGGGCATTGCTAATGATTTCACCTCCAGCTGTGGGACGTGGTTGGAGTGAGAGAAGGGAAAGGAGGGGAAGGAGCGAGGGAGGGAGGGGGAGGAAGGGAGGAACAGTGGCAGAGGAAACAAAATGGGCTTTGAAATCTTGTTGATGGAAAGAAAATAAGTGGGGGAGGGAGAAGTGTTTGAGTGTTAGTGGAAGCATGTCTGCAAATATTAATGAATCTGTAAAAGCAAATGACCATATTTGCTCAGTGTGCACGTTCATGCGCAATTTCTAGGGCATGAATGCTGGAAAAGAGAAACCTGGGCTCGGTAGTATTTCTAAGGTGCGTGTTTGCATGCACTCTGTGGACCTCCTCTTTATTTTGGTGTGTGTGTGTGTGTGTGTGTGTGTGTGTGTGTGTGTGTGTGTGTGTGTGTGTGTGTGTGAGAATAAGTGAGCGAGACAGAGAGTTCAGTGACGGACCCTGGAGTGTGGCCCAAACTCTGCTTTTATGTTGAAATGTCCCAAAGACGTGATAATGTGAAAATAGAGTGATTGACTCTACTGAGCTGTTCTTTGGACATGTGAATGAATGTGTGTGTGTGTGTGTGTGTGTGTGTGTGTGTGTGTGTGTGTGTTTGTCTTTTCCCTTCCCTCTTCACACTTTCTGCCTGAGTCTAGTCAATCATTTCTTTCTGTTTTGGCAAAAGTGTCCATTTTGCATCTCAAACTTTGCCAGAACAGGTCAAAGACGGCGTCCCCCCGCCCGCCTCAGTGACCCCCTTTTACCTTTCAACAAGAGGAGAGACGGCCTGGCTGCATGCATATTTTAGTTCTTCGACTTATTCCTCCAGCTGTGGTTATATTTAACCTGCAACACTAATACCATTTTTATTTCTCTTAACCCTAAATATTTAAGTACCTGTGAACTTTTAGTTGGGTTTTTAGCGTGTGACTGGCTGCCCGTGNCTTTTATGTTGAAATGTCCCAAAGACGTGATAATGTGAAAATAGAGTGATTGACTCTACTGAGCTGTTCTTTGGACATGTGAATGAATGTGTGTGTGTGTGTGTGTGTGTGTGTGTGTGTGTGTGTGTTTGTGTAAACAGATCATAACTGTGAGATTCTTGTGAACATGTCCCTATATGAAAAGCAGTACAATCCTCGAGGACATGACTAGCAAAGCTGGATTAGCAGCAGACTTTCAGGGGCCCTGGACGCCCCGGGTTCACTGTGTGTCAGTTGCTTTTTGCTAATTTGATTATTTGCATATTTGTTTGGGATTTTGCACCCTTCAAGTACTTTACAGCTGGGTCCTGCATAGCTACACAATCAAGTCTAACACCTTTATTATTTTAGTTTATATCATGCTCATGTGGAGTGTTCTTCCTTTTGTCTTTTTCAAAGACATTCTTAATTTCAAGGCAGTAATTAGAGCTGGACAGCCAGGCCAGTGTTACCGTTAATGGGGCTATAACGGTCAATCAATGTATAATCAGCTGAGTTTGAGGTAATTTAGTCTCCATTACGTAGTTTGTCCACTAGAGAGCACTGACAAGTTTATTTTTCTACTGTAAGATGTCTCGCTCGGGATGTTTCTTGATCACAATTTAAAAAAAACAAATCTAAGGGATTTGTAACAATATTGTTTGTTTATGTTATGTGTTAATGTTAAAAAAATGTTAGTTAATACTCCCAAATACTGTTATCGGTATCGGGCCAGGCTGTAATAGTAATATCTTATACACTTTCCCTCAGTCACTGGATATGTCATTTCCTGTCATCATGGGAGAAAGACTGAGGAATTAAATTAAATGCTCCTCAAAATATCTGTAAAAAAAATCACCACCTTTGATTTAATGTTAGAAATCATATTTTTTTGGTGCATTTTTCCTCAAATTACCACAAACTCACTGACATGCAGAAAACCTGGGCCAGGTAGTATTGCAGTATAAGAGTACTGGTTGGATTTTTGGGTCTCTGTGCAAAATATAAGGACACCTGCAGTGTGAGCTGTGTGCACTGTACTTGATGGACGAACACGGAGGCAACGGGCCCAACACGAGGACGAGTCAACAACAGCAGAGGGGGGGACGTAACCCAAACTGTGAGTCTGAGGGCGATCTGGACTTCTTCCTCTTCGTCTGCTCGGAGCTCAACGTCCTTCTGGAGACTTATCTGGAAGATCAGACTTTGGATGGTGATGGATCGTGTGTGTGTGTGTGTGTGTGTGTGTGTGTGGCAGGGGTGGGGACGGGGGGGTTTTACCTTACCACGGTGACATATTAGTGTTAGACTTACTTGAACGAGAACGAGAAGATGTTACTTAAGTAGACTCTACTGTAAAGCAGATAGATCTCTCTCCTCCTGACCTCTACTTCCTGTATTTCTGTGTTTTAATGCTTCGTCTCTATGCCAGTGGACTCACTCATCTCACTATGGCTGTACATGTGCCTTTTATTAAAGATCATGGAACCTGCACTGCTGCTTGTGTGTGTGTGTGTGTGTGTGTGTGTGTGTGTGTGTGTGTGTGTGTGTGTGTAGAAAGGACAAAAATAGAGCTGGCTTTGTGAAAAACATTGGTCTGTATAAATTTTACGTTGAATACTGCAGTTATGAAATCTAAATTTAATTTCAAAGCCTGGTGTGGATGATGGATATGATTCATTGAATTTGATGGGAAGAATATGAATCACTTTCAGTACAAAATGAATTACACAGGATCTGAACAATAACACACATCGACATCAGTTATTGCCTGCAGGAACGTGAAAGTAGGTATTTTGCAGAGGTGTAAAAGGGAGAGCGTTTTATATAATGTAGTGGTTCTGTATGTCTGTAAAGAGCTGTATTTAGTTGGATATTCATCTGTATATTTGAGTAGATCTTTTGACATGTCGCAGTAGAAAAGCACAGGTGTAAATAATAAAAATAATGATGGCTGCATTCCATTTAGCTGCTTCAGTTTCAGGGTCCTGGTATGGTATGTGTGTGCTGGCTCACTGTCATGGCTTACTGAATAGATCAAAGCCATCGTTAATGTTATTAGGAACACCTGTGCTTTTAAGTCAACATATCTGCTGTGAAAAAGATCTATTGAATGTACATCATTTTCCCATAAATAGAAATGGGAGTTGAAATGATTATTAGTCAATCAAGAGGAAATTAATTGGGATCCATTTTGATAAGCAATTAATCATTTAGGCAAATTTTCATGCAAGAATGCCCACATTTTACTAACTCCAGCTTCTCAGATGTGAAAATTTACCAAATTTGCTCTCCTGTGATATTAAACTAAAAATTTGAGGGTCTGGGCTATTGTGATGGACATTTTGCACTATTTTCTGATGTTTTGTTAACCTAACGATTAATCACTTAATTGTGGAAATATTCTGCAGATTAAGCAGTAATGGAAACACTTGTTAGCTGAATAGAAAAGATGCTGCAGCTGTGCAAACTGATGAGCAAGTGTTAAAAATGAGCTGTACTGCTTTTCACGTGAGGACAGTGTACTGAGGGTGTTTGAGCAGCAGGGGGCGCTAAAGTCTCACAGTGAGAATCCTTCAGTGGTTTGATGGAATATGATAACTGACGCCGGTGTCTGCTATTTATATCATTTGCAACAATTTGCCACATTGACTTGTTCGTATAAGTATGAAAACCTGAACATTATCGCTCGTCGTCTCAAACGACTGTACGAGAGCTCCCACTGTGTGAGCGTCTAATAACACCAAGATCCCCTGACACTAAATGTCCTTAATGATCAACCATGTTAATGCAAAATCTTTCACTTGCTTGTTAGATAGTTATTGAGACATTAAGGCAATGACATTCATCTCCCGTTTATGAACTCAGTGGTAGGTTAACAACCCATGTCTGTGCTTCCCCACAGTGCGCACATCATGCCTGTTTAACCGAACAGAAAGTACATCCTCACATAATGCACTTTATTTCCTGGCGTATGTATCTCACCACGCATTAGCATCACCGTCAACATCAGAGGAAACAAAGAGCCAGGATGATATAGAAATGTGACATCTTCAATCCAGCCACAGCACTTTATTCTATTCACACAGTGCATTTCCTTAAAACACAATATATAATTTAATATCAATATAAAACTCCATTTGTGTATATAAATTATGCATTCAATACAGCAGCTCTGATATATACTATTAAGCTTTGGTACAGTGGTACATTTATGTATGCGAGTGGGTGTATGTTGTGTGTGTGCACATGCTTGTTATGAGTGTGGACGACGTACCCTGCGGGCATCGTCAGGAAGACGGCGGGTGTAGGTGAAGGAGGGGGGTGAGGGAGTGTGAAAAAGGGTCTTTGTGTTCGGTATGTGTGTGTGTGTATGCATGTGAGTTCACGCAGGAACTAAAGGTATCGTCGCTCCATCCGTTGAGGCATCATCAGTACTGTGCGCTCCAGGCCGGGGCACTGAGGTTGGTGCAGCTGGGAGGATGGCAGCTGCCGTGGTGGGAGGGTGGGGGCACCACGCAGCAGTAACCCGCCTCCCCACCGACCGCGGTCACAACTTTACTTTGGGGATAGGACACTGAAACACCTCCCTGTGCAGAGCAAGAGAGAAAAAAGTAAAGTTTGAGCGGAGAATTTTGCAACCACAAGCACTTTCTTAACTGTTAAACGCCTCTTTTGGGGGCTGAGTTGTGGGAGGGCTGACGCACAACGAGACCTTTGGGTGCTCTGTGTTTACCTGAACCATGCTACACTGATGAGAGGCCATTGGTGAGTAGTTCCCCAGCACAGCCTGGGCTTGGGTGTGTGAAGACTGCTGCACCCCCACAGAAGGGGCGTAACCTGCTGCAAACACACACACATACGTACAGAAGAGATTATTAACAATATATTTCATCGCCGCAATTTGTTGAGCAAAAGGTTAATTTAAGAAATACGTTTTACGGTCATTTTAGAACAAACAAGTTGTGAGGAACAACGTGAGGCTTAGATGCAGCATTAACGAACCATTCTGAAAAAACATTGTTTATTTGTAGACAAATAAAAATAAAAATGTGTCCACCTAACAACATATTTACACACATATATTGCCTTGATTGTGTAGCTTGTACCTTTGCAGTCATTGCAGCAATTTCTATTACACTGATTCATTTATTTTAACTTAAAGACTGACGTAAAAATCATGAATAATTTATATAGTATGATGTGGGTGGTGGATTTGGTTGGATACATTTAAATTCATCAATTCAGTATTTACACTTAAATCTTTATTGGCAACATTAAATAACAGCAAGAAAAAATAAAGCTTGGGAAATACATTCACATTTTTCCATCATCCCTGCAGTCGTGTCGATGGAGTCATTTGTATTTCTATTTTGAGTCTTGTATGATTATATACATTAACTTTATTTTGTTAACAGCCACTGATGCCTACAAGGTGTTGACTGCAGCTGTTTCAGACGCATTCGCTCATTAAGATACTTTTACATGACAGTGTAGAAATGTGCGTCTCCTCTGTCTTTGTCTTTGCGTTGAATAGAAGCAGCAGGAAAAGAGACCGGTTCACTGTGAGACCCTCAGACTACATCTCTGACAGTGTAACGGCCCCCTCCTCTACTGCCACAGTCTGTCTCTCACACACACACACACACACACACACACACACACACACACACACACACACAGATGAGAAGTACCTGCTGGTTGCGCTGCTTGGCTGTGGATGTGCTGGCTGGGTGAGACAGGCCTGCATGGGTGCTGAGCTGAGGTAGGGTACTGGCCGTAGTAATACATAGGCACCTATAGGAAAGTAGTATGAAAAATATTAGCTTTATTCTTACTATTATTTACTGAAACTCTTCTTTTAAATGGCAAAATCCATATTGAAAATTAAGTAAATGATCCGAATCAGAATTTATACATATTTTTCTCTTAAAACAGCAATATTAAATACATATTACATAACCATAAAATGATTGTTTCATGTGCTTAAATTAAAAAGGGGACATGAAAAATATAAAGTACATGTGTATCCGTACCTGAGGTGAGGGCTGGCAGTAGCTGGGGGGGTTGGGAGGGGGAGGAGGAGGGGGAGGAGCTGCATAGATGTAACCCTGAGTGGGTGGGTAGATGGGTGGGGCTTCACCCGTGGACTGACAGCTCACATGACCGAACTGCGAGGAGAGATCTTCAATCTGTCGGTCAAGAGAAAGGAGGTCAACACGCACATGGACGCCCCGTAAACACACACACACACACACTGTAAACACACGTGTGTACAGCGGCTCTCGGACTGTACAGCAATACATACTGTGGAGTATGGCTGTGAGGGAGTGACAGGCAACATCTGTGGAGCTGTGTAAGAGACAGACGAGTACTGAACCACCTGAGAGAGACACACATATGGAGACAGAGATAAAGACACAAACAGCGACGTGTATGTATGTCAGTCTGACCACATTGCACATTGCATGTCGAACACTTCCTGCTGTGTGTGTGTGTGTGTGTGTGTGTGTGTGTGTGTGTGTGTGTTACCTGCTGCTGAGAGGGAGCGCCTTGCAGCTGCGTCTGGCTCCTGATTGGCTGCTGAGTGTCCGGAGGGTTGTATACAGCAGGGGTTCCATCAGGGTTCAGGAAAGGCTGCCCTAAGAGGTCAAAGGGTTGAGTATGACAAATGTGTCTGTGTTGTGTTTGTAATCTTACTGGTGTGTGTGTGTGTGTGTGTGTGTGTGTGTGTGTGTGTGTGTGTGTGTGTGTGTGTGTGGATTTACAGCCTGTTTCCTCTTTAGCTGTCATTAGGCTGCCAGACATGGCTACACAGGTGTACTATTACCAGCATCAGTAATTGGCCTTACACACACACACACGCACACATACACTCTTTTTAAAGGCCCAATCTATACTCGCAGTATGGCTCCTCCTGATGAAACACTTTGGCTCTGCTACTGATTCTCTTTATTTGGACTCAACATATTTCAGTGAAATTATTTGAAATCTTTCCTTTTAATTCAAGGATGTGTAAGTGACAGCTAAATCTGTAATTTAATGATTCCAAATGGTTTGATTTAAATTATTAAACGTGTATTAATAAAAACCACATTGTCAGCACGATTTCATGGGCTAAGACAGTTGAAGTGAATACTTTGAAGTGCATGTTTCTCACATTTAAGCTGTTTGAAGAACACATTTGAATAATATTTGAATGTTATTTGAATTAAACTGGACAAACAAATTCTTGGCTTCTACATTTTACAGTTACTTTTGGTTCTTGGTACTGTAGTGTGCAGGTGGTTTGGTGTCTTTTTGTGTATGTTCTAGTACAAGCATGAAAAGTCAGGAATGAGGAGATGCTGTGGTTTTGACAGAAAGAGAGGAAAAAGAAAATTTATAGTATCACGAGAAGAGACTCTTATTCGAGGATGTGCAGCATTAACACCTACTAACTCTGCTAGAGCTTGTCTGTTTAAATCTCTGGACTGGCTGGGAAAATTTGGATAAGAAAACGAATGAGTCATGTTTTACAAATTCTGTCAACTTCACCATCAGAGCAGGACTGAAAAGAACAAATTTCCCTGGATTGATAAATGTTCAGGCCAAATTTGATTTTGAATTAACTGAAATAAACTGAAACCTTATCAAGGAATATATCAACTCTACTACATCTGTTCTGGTGTGTGGTTTCTCCCACATCAATTTAGCATTTTAAGGGGTTCAGGGGTTAGTGGGATTTTGAGTTTGTGAAATTTTCTTCAGAAATCATTTCAATGCCTCTGATTGTATATTGCATTTTGTAAACCTGTAAAAAAATGTATAGAAGGTTTATTGTTGTAGCAAAAAAATTATAATGTGTAAATAAAGTTTGAGCAGAAATTATATCAACAGACTGAGAAATAAGAGCTGCTTTTGTTAACATTTGAGTACAAATTCAAAGCAGAACGCTTGATTCTTTACGTAACCTCATCATTGATATAAATGTGTACAGATTTTATTTAGACATTATCAGACTTTGTCTACAACTACAAATCTTTTCTACACATGCACAAAGTTGGATTTTTTTTCACAGGTTTTCGAGGGGTGATATGTAACCACAGGCTTTGAAATTATTTCTGAACATCATTTCACAAGCTCAAAATCATACTGACATTTATTTGAGCCCATAGGTTTTTCCCATTCCTCTTCCTTCTTAAATGTACTGCACATGTACTCACACCCACAAACACAAACACCCTCCTCCCAGGTTTACGAACATGCATGACAAATTAAGAGTTAGATACTTTCATCACTTTGTGTGCGCATCTTTTCTCTTTCATCTTACTCTTCATCCTCTTGGGTTTCACTGCCCCCCCACATCACCCAGAGCCACTGAAGTTAATAAGATATGAATAATCTCTCCTTCTCTCTATTTCTGTCTGTCTTTTATTCTCTGTCTTTTTCCTTCCTGCTCCAAGAGAAGGTTTATTGACAGGACCCCTTGTGTTCCTGTCCCCCTCTCACCTCCACACACACACACACACACACACACACTCACACACACACAAATGTGGACGGACACACACTCATTTAGACTGTTGAGTGATGTGGCAGGGTAGGGTCATCTCTGCAGGCCCCCATCCATCACACACAGGCACATGCAGACACACACATGCATATGAATGTGCACAAACACATCGGAGGCGGTGGGGATCTGTACTCTGTCAGCCACTTTATTGGTCCGCCTGTGTGTGTATATGTGTGTGTGTGTGTGTGTGTGTGTGCATGTTAAGGGGCCTCCCAAATGGAAACAGACCCTTCTCCAGAAAGGATACACACTCTCACACACACTTCTTTATTTCTTGTTAGTCGTCCTGCACCTTAATTTGCAACACCTCTAACAACCAGCTCCGCAGCCCACCTCACAACCACTCAATCTGTCACTGTCACTACTCTGTTTCCACGACTGGTCCTCTCGTCAGGGTAAAATGTGTGTGTGTGTGTGTGTGTGTGCATGGAATTCTTACTCTGTCCATTTTTATATTGTGTCTTTGTATATGTATGTGTGTACAGCTGCAGAGAAGGGATGGAAGTTTCATTTCCACTTCTGCGCTTCCACCTGGAGAGATTTTATTCCAGGCTGCCCCCTAGCCGCTTCAAGGGGAAATGCATGCAATCCCGCATCCCACTCTTTTTACTCCTTGTCTCTCTCTGCTTTTCTTTCTCCACATTTTCACATATTCTTGATCAAGATAGATGAAAAGCAAGATCCATATTGAAAGGCAATCTGCCCCTTGTTCTTTGCTCTTTCTCTTTGAAACAACCTTTTTTTCATTTATCGGCTACTTCCCCAGGATATGAGTAGATGAATCAGGGGAGAGTCAGCCTTCTCTCTACGTGCTCAAAGTGCTGCTTTCCTGTTTTTTTTTCACTTCAATGCAGAGTAATCTTTCAGCTAACTTTTGTTGAAAAAGAGTCTGCTTCTCTATATGTCTTTGTGTTACTATCACTTTACTACCTGAATCCAAAAAAGACATGTTTGGTAGACTTTCACATCGATAGAGTTTTGAAATGACAAAAAAAAACTGTATGAAAACAACTACTGTCCTCTCTATCACAGGCACATATACAAATACATGCAAACTAGGGTGTGTTCACACATTGAAACCCGGGGCAGAGCAACAAAGCACTAAGATCACACTTCATAAAAATATTCCCATAGAGACACACAATAACCTAGCAGTTATGTGTCACATGCTGTAAGTCTGCTTCTATCTCCATCTCACATCAAAATCACAATCACCACTGCGCTCTGAGCTGCCATTTCCATTTTCTGCCCTCTGTCAAACAGAAAATAATATGTACCTTGTCACTAACGTCTACCCGTACAAGCAACTTTCCTCTACTAATTCAGCCCTGCATGCCACACACATCCGTCAGATATAACTGGCGGAGGAGAGGGCATGCCGAGACATCCATTAAAGGTTCCTAGCTGTCAAAGGTTCCCCTTTGTGTTGTGAGGAGCGATATAAGTGTCGTGCTCTTATCAGAGCTTCCTGTGGAGTTTGCTCTGCATCCTGTCCACTCAGAGCCGCTTCTCTTTCACTGAAGTCTCATTGTGTATGTGCACACGTGCACGCATTGGTACATGTGTGTGTGCTGTCATGTGAGTCAGTTTCTGGTGCTGTTTAATCAAATAAAACTATAGGTCAAGCTCTGTAATGGAATTTTTTCAAAATATGTTTTGTCGGTATTAAATCAGTGATATAGAAGTGAATGAAAGTATAAATAAACATAATAAGTTGTTTTCTTCTTTTTGCTGGCTTTAAAGGATAACTCACTTAAATTATTAGGACTTTGGTCTTATTTTCATAGGTTTTGCCATCATTTGTGTCAGTTATAATAACATTGTACTTACTGAGATCTAGAAACCGAAGTCTGACGAGGCAAGAACCATAAGCAATCTAATGATCAGACAGGTTGTAAAAAAAAAGCAAACAGTTTAGCCACATTGTCTAAACCACTTATCAAACCCTGAAATGTTGACAACAATCCCTCATTACATAAGGAGACTGTTCGCTCACAACAACAGCAAATTCTGCAGGTTAAAGTTGAACCAGGAAATCGATCTGTAAACTGTGATGGATGTTTACAATGGGCAGTTTGGGTAATAACTTTACTGTCTGCCTTCATTTTCTATTGCAAATAACTTTGGCTAACTTGGGGGTTTGTTTGAAACCTGTTCAATTGTCTGACTGCTGGTGTTTCTTGCCCTGTCAAATTTCTTTGCAGCAAATTTGCCACATTCTCAGATTGCAGCGATTAACATAGTGAGTAGAATTTTGTTATTACTGATGATGAAAATCAATCATATTTGTAATAAACCAGAAGTATCCTTTAATTGTGAAGAGGAAGGAGGTTGTCACACAGGAGATCAGTAAAGTGGCTTGGAGAGTTAAGTTGGAAGTGAATCGTTGATCTGCCCAAATGTACAGAATGATCATGAGGAGAACGACTGGATGGAATAAGACGCGGCAAAATGATCAGTGAGTCAGTGCAAGATGGTTATCTTGATATTAATTGTTATGAAACATTTTGAAAATATGAAACAGCATTCCTGATATCTTTAGTGCCACAGTTTCTGTTTCTGGCCTCTGATCTGAAGGAGGAGAGAGAACTTTAGGGGGAAAGTTTGAGCAGCCTGGTTTGCTTTGTTTTGTTGAAACCCTTTCACACGTGGAGCTGATGATCCCCCCCCCCCCCCCCCATGACGTAGGGAGGGTGGAAGAATGAAAAAGAAAGGTAAATAAACAAACAATCAGCCGCAGGCTTGTTCTGGCTCTCCTTCTCTGTTGCACCTCATTTGAAGCCTTATAAATCAGGCTTCCACCCGGAGACAGGGTGTTAGCAGGCCTCCCAGACAACACACACACACGTACACATACAAAAACGAACAACACACACAGGTCTGCTGCTCATTAAGCCTATGATCAGACCCTTGAGTGTGTGTGTGTGTAGGAGAAGGGGGGGACCAAGATGCATGTGTATACTACCATGCCCAATACAAAGGCATGGCAATATTCATACAAGTGTGAGTCAGTCTGTGCACTTCCCCACCTCCCTTCCCCCCAAAAAGAAATAATCCCACCTTGACTCCACCTGGATCTCAGCTTTTCTTCATGTGTTCATAAAACATGTACGATACCTGTCACAGCTCCCTGGTAACGCCATGACAAGTGCACTCTGACTTCACCGCCTGCAGAAAAGATATTGGGTGGAGTAGTAGGTCTGTAGGAGGGGGGTATGCCTGCTTAGTTTTCAGTGACTGTTTTCACACATAAAATAAAGGCCTGGACTCAATCAAGCCGTGTGTTTAAGTTGTAAACTGGAAGCAGAAGAGGCAGTAGCTGTAGATGTGGAGTGTGAGGAATGGATAAGATTCGGTTTTTATTTATCACATTGTTTGCCTCTGAGTATCTCAGTGTGAATTACAGAAAACACATAACAGGAACTGATTTGCAGTCTCCTTTCCCACTCTCACAATCAGCAAATACATTTACATAAGCAGTAGCCACAGTTTTTATTTCAGGCTTGTGGAACAGGGTTTTTAAACATAGGTCAAGGTTTTGATTATTTTTAGCCAAGGCACTAACAGGCATTGTTGTTCTAAAGCAGGCACATTTAGTGAAGAGGGTAAACTCACACCTTGGCTCAAAAGTGGCACAACATTTCTGTTACCTCAAACTGTTAACTCAACCAATGCGCACATGCATTCGCCTGAAACGGTTGCCGTATTTGTGCAAACATGCACATGGCAGTTCTTCCACACCTCCAACCAGACCCTTTACATATTTACTCACCAAACTTGGCACCTGCACCCCCACCCACGAAAATACACCTTCTGCACGCGCTCACCCAGACAACAAGAACATGACCATTCACACTTTACGAGCTGGGAAAAAAACGCGAACATGCCTTTTAGAAAAGCAGTCAGTTACAGAGGTTCACGAACTTTGCACATCTAAAAATGTCAGATGGTTTGTTGGTTCTTCTCCATCACACCTCGATTTCCTTCAGCAGACATTTGACTGTGATTAGGAGCACAGAGAGTCAAGCTAGAGGTCAGCGCTGAACTCAGGCCAGGCTGATTGGAAGTTGTAATTAGAGGAGTTGCTCTGTCTCAGGCCAGTTCTCCCCAGAGGATTCACACAGGCTCAGTATCACATGCAGTGCTGGGGCGAAATCGGAGCTTCGACCCCAACTTGGTGGAGAGGCTGAGCTTAGGGGTTTCAGCCGCGCCGCCCCCAGATTCCCCAGCACCACTGAACTCCACCACACACACACACACACACACACACACACACACACACCAATACATACACAGAAATGGCAACATTTCTGCCCTTTAAAATGTATGCAGTCTCTTTGCAGTCTCTGCTGTTTCGTAAATGTTCTAACTGTTGTCTAACATCTGTTGTTTTGGCAAATTTTAGGACTTGTTCGCTTTCTCATTCCCTATCATTCAAAATGTGTCATAAGTCACAATTTTTTGAAGAATGAGGTCCCATTTTTGTGTGCATACGTAAAGCATTGTTACCCCTTCCTGGTTTCCCCTCACCTTTTTGCTCCACAATGAACCCCTCTTCTTGTCTCCTCCTCCTCCTCTTCCTCCTTCACCTCTACCTCCATCCTCCTTCATTCTCTGTGAAAGCGGGTAACATGAAACCTGCTCTTGGAGTCTCAGGGGGGCGTAGGGGTTACAAAGGGTGATCAATATGTGCCAGAGAAAGTCTTTAGACAAGTGAAAGAAGCCACAGTTTGTCTACTTCCTCCTCCTTTCTCCCCCTTTCCCTCTTTCCTCTTCTTGTTGTCAGGATTGACAAGGTTAGGTGGCCCTAACACCCACTGACATGTTGCCTCTGTGTGTCTTAGAGTTGACTGACATTAAACTCCTGGCACAGCCTCTGATACCCTGAAGTGCACCTTAAAAATGTTGCATTTGTAACTGCCCAGAACCTCCTTGGAAAATAGTATTTATAGAAATATTGGTGGACGACAGCCTGTTGTTTGTTGTAAATTTCTTTTTTTGTCCCTTTTACAATATCTAACCTGTTGCTGTCCAACAGGTGGTGGACGACATGGGCAACGTCAAGTTTGCACTGGACACAGGCCCAGACGCCACCAGCAACAGCTGGCTCAAATACGTCCGCTCTGCACCCTCATTTGAGGAGCAGAACCTTGCCGCCTGTCACCTCACTGGAGACCAGGTGAGTGACATGACGGCGATGTCCTGGTTGGATTTGTGGTCCAGATATGAGAGAAACAAGGGACAAGGGGGAGTGGACACTGGGTTGATCTGTGTGAATGTGTGCATGCATGCTTGTGTGTGTGTGTGTGTGTGTGTGTGTGTGTGTGTGTGTGTGTGTGTGTGTGTGTGTGTGTTAGATAGTGAGATTAAGAGAGAGGGTTTTTTGTCTCTGCATGGATTTGAAATTAAAGAGATGTAGGCCTCATTAAAGGCAGACATTTGGATACTGGAGTACTGTAAGAGACAAACTGAAGTGAGTGACCTTGGATGTTTATCTTTCTCTCCTTTCTTTCTTTCTTTCGTTCTTTCTTTCTTTCTTTCTTTCTTTCTCTCTCTCTTTCTACGTATTGTCCTTTTGGCCCACTATATAAGTGATATCATACTTACACAAGGTTAACCAGATTAAATGTCAATCTCAGACATGCTTGCCTAGGATGACCTGAGAAAGAAATCAATATTTCATAACAACTATCAAAACATAAATATCACTTTTTATTAATTATTTAGTACTAAGCTACCTATGATAAGGCCTTGAGAAGAATTCAGATTTTTATAAGAAAAGCAATCATTTTAATTAGCTGGTTTTAAGATTTTATGTTTCGATTGCGCGAACTCGCATCTAAAGACAAGCACAAACAGACACACTCTAGTGGATCAGGCAGACATGGAGGGTGAATGAGAGCATACGTCAGATATTGAGCCAATGTGATAGCCAGTGCAGTGTAGCACACTTCCAGGTATGACGTCATTTTTATTCTCAGCAATTTTTGATTATGAAGATAATAAATGACCACCTGTCTTCTGCGTTTCCCTCTTCTTTTCCAGCCTGCAATACAGAGGACAGAAGGACAGGGGAGAGGAAAAAGCAGAGGAAGACAAAAAAAAAGGAGTGCCTTAAAAGTGAAAAAAGAGGAGCGCCACAAAATCTGCAGCACTTTGTGACCAGCGAAGAAGAGATGAGACCATTAAAGAAACACAGAGGGCGTTCTCCCCCGTTAACTAGAGGCAGAGGGGGGAGAAGGAGAGGGGGCTCTCAGCCCCTCCCAGAGAAAGACCCCAAAAGAGGCAAGAGGGAGACTCTCGTCAAAACCACACAGCATACACCCAACACTCCCTCCACACGCAAACAGACGCCACCCACAGCTGCCAACTCTAACGAAGAGCCAGTCACAAACAGCAATACCCCCACAAGGGAGGAGCCCACTGAGCTGAGGAAACCTGTGGAGTCAGTTGAGAAGGATGGAAAGAAGACAGAAGAAAAGATAGAAAAGGAGAAGATAGTGATAGTAGGCACAAATGGAAATAGCGCTATGTCCACTGATACTGTAGCATTTCCTACCTCTGCCCCAGCATCACTGTCCACAGCCACCCCCTCTCTGGCTGCCAATCACAGCCCCAGCTTAGGCTCAGTCTCTAGTAGGAAAACAGCCACATTTAAGGCTCGTGTACCCAAGAAAAAATACACATATGAGCACTTTGCTAACAATGCAAGTGCCCTGACTACCATTCCTACCTCCAGGCCTGCACTCATACACAACAGTTACTGCAATATTAACAGCATAATCAGTGATAGTGTGAACAATAATTTCAAGAGTAGTAACAATATTAGTAATAGCATTAATAAAAGCATTAATGTCAGCATCAACAGTAGTACTAACAGTAACACTACAGGTAGTATTAACAACATGACTAACAGTAGTAACAGTAGTGCCGGGAGCCATAGTACTTTTATCAATAGCAGTAATAGTAGAAGTAATAATTGCTCAGGTAATCAGCCATCAGTGCTAACTGTGGATAGTAAAGCTACAGAAGCAAACCATTTTGTTTCCACGGAGGATAGGGCCCTCAGGATGCTAGATTCCCAGGAAAAAGATTCCCAAGCTGGGGAAAATGAGCCAGAGGGGGCCCCTAACTCAGTGCGCTCCTCGTCCACTGACACAGCTAGTGAGCACTCAGCTGACCTGGACGCGATGGAAGCAACAGGACCAAGCCTTCATCAAAAGAACTCCCACATCCCAGCTCCCCTCCATAACTCACACCCTAAAGAGGCCAGTCTCTCAGAGGGGCTAGCTGAAGCTCTGGCCAAAGGCATGAAAAACCAGAGAGTTCTTGCTCGCCAGATAAAGAGGACCATGGAGAGTGGGGTTGGGGCTACAGGGGATAAGAAGATCAACTCATGCCCTTTATCACCTGTGTTCAGACCAGGGGTGGTGCGTAGGGTGAGTGGAGGTACTGTTGAAGTCCAGCTCCAAGGAGAGGAGACCCTTGTTAAATACCCTTTCCATGGTGGAACCGTGATGTCATCAAGGACCGAGGGCACTGTGGAGTTCATTTTGGATGCCCCCCCACCTGGCATGGCACCTGTGGCTGTCGGGACGCGAGTGTGTGTGCCCTTTGGTGGAGAGGAGGGGGGTCCTCTGCTGTACAGAGCAGGGATTGTCACTCAGGTGGACCCCCACCCCGGTGTCTCATTTCCTTACCAGGTGCTCCTGAGTGAAGACAGTGGAGGGGTGGGGGAAGAGAAAGAGAAAAAGAAAGCTAATGCTCAGGCTGTGTGGGTGTCCCGACAAAGTCTAAGACTGCTCACCCCTCCTTGGGAGGTCTCACATTTGGATGGTGGGAGGGCCAAGGAGAGAGAGCGAGAGAGGGAAAGGGAAGAGAGGGAGCGGAGGGAGGAGATGGAGGTAGAGAGGGAAGTGTGCCAGTTGAGTATTGGAATGGGGGTGCTGGGAGGGGGAGCAAGGTTGGGCCATGGTTTTTCACATGAAGGGGTTGCAGGAGGACATTCCTATGGAAACGTACACCCACCACCCCATTCTAGTGTAGCTGGCAGCACAGTTCATGACTGCGGAGACAACTACTCTGACAGAGAGAGACAGAAACAGCCAAACACTCCAGAAGAGGACGTTGAGGTGTCTCGTTTTAACATGGGCCTCACTGTCGGGCCCAAGCCAAATGCTGGAACCTCTCAGCACAGAAACATCATCTCCAAGTCCAGTGGCTACCCTTCCTCCTCCCCCCACCTCTCTGTGGTGCGGGGTCTGGGTCCCCCACACCTCTCCACCCTAGCCAGTCCTCAGCCACCCCCTTCCCCTGCCTTACTGGGGTCTGAAATGAACAACACCACTCCAAACCTACCTCCATCAAAGACCACTCCAACTCAGACCCCTACTCCCACTTCTGGTGGGGGGTCCTCCTCTACCTCCTCTCGCTCCAGGACTCCCCTCTCATTGGCGCAGCAGAAATACAAGAAGGGCGATGTGGTGTGCACCCCTAATGGTATCCGTAAGAAGTTCAATGGTAAGCAGTGGAGGAGGCTGTGCTCCAGGGAGGGCTGTATGAAGGAGTCTCAGCGTCGAGGATACTGCTCTAGACACTTGTCCCTGAGGACCAAAGAGATGGAGGCAGCAGGGGGAGAGAGGGGAGGAGGAGGCAGCAGCTCAGGGACAGTTACCCCCTCTGACCTGCGGGGGAGAGCAAGCAGTGAGTTTGAGTGGGACGACACATCAAGAGAGAGCAGTGAGACCAGTAGCAGAGGAGACTCTAGACCCCGCTTGGTCCTCCCCTCCCTCCTCCCCCATGACCTGTCGTCACGCTTTGACTTCGATGAGTGTGAGGCCGCCACCATGCTTGTGTCATTGGGGAGCTCCCGCTCTGGCACCCCCTCCTTTTCTCCCATCTCCAACCAGTCGCCCTTCTCCCCTGCCCCCTCTCCCTCACCCTCCCCACTGTTTGGCTTCAGGCCGGCCAACTTCTCCCCGATTACCGCTTCCCCGGTCCTACAACACCGGAGGCACAGGCAGCCCAGCGGGACAGGGGGAGGAGGGGCAGGGGGCAGTAAGGCAACAACCCCAGCTGGAGGAGGAGAAAGGGAGAGACACACTTCAGGCATCCAGCCCTCATTCCACAGTAACCTTACGTTTACAGTCCCCATGAGCCCCAGCAAACGAAAGCCTGACGCACCTCCTCCACCACCCCTCCCCTCGCACCACCACGATTACACACCCAAGACAGAGCTGGAGCAGGGGGACCTCAACAACTCTTTCAGGGTGCTGTCCCCCCAGACACCAGCTTCGCATTCCCGCACACACACACCCACCTTCTCCCGACCCAGAGGAGTGACCACCCCCTCCTCCAGTAGGCCACCATCCTCCACTGCTGTCTCCCCTCCTCCTCTGCTGGTGTCTCCAACTCCTCCTTCTCCTCTCACTCCCGACGGAGGGCCTCGTCGTGTGGTCCCTGTATCCCAACAGGCCTTGCGGGATTCCCCTGTCATTGTGAGGAATCCCGAAGTCCCACTGGCAAAATTTACAGAGTGTCCCTTGGGAAGAGGAGGAGGAGGAGGAGGAGGTGGAAACGAGGGAGAGACAGATAACGCGTCATCTAAAGACATTGGCCTGACAACCCTTACCCCTCAGCCAATTTCTGGCCTCCAGGTTCCCGTCCCCATTAATGCTGCTGCAGCAGCCACAGTACCCAATGGCACCGTCCTCTTGCGGAGCCCAGCCCAAACTCTGGTGCTCGTTTCCCCGACACCTTCCTCCCTGCCCACCACTGACACCCCTGCCACCCCCCTGCAGGCCCTGTCAGTTACCGTCAGCACAACAGTCACAGCTCCTGCTCAAACTAGTACGGACAGCTCTGGGGAACGAGAGGAGAACAGGGGGACAGGGTTTGGGGGTGAGGTCCAGCAGCCAGTTCCCTGTCACCCCTCTCCCACCGCTTTGCTGCCCCTGATCCTCCCTGCTGAAAGCCTTCATCCCGTCCCACGAAAAGACATCATCATGGGACGTCCTGGCACAGGTGAGAATTGCTCCATACGTGTGGGTGTATTTTGTATGTGAGGTCAGTGACTTGGAAGGAATGAGGAGAAACTTTGGAGACTATGGAGAAATTAGTTGCGACTGGTGAATTGGGCTGCAGTTGGAGAACAGGAGATATGTATGATAAATGTATTAAATGGTGTATTCTCCACTGACATGATAACTATGTTTAGTCTCTGTTCCAAAAAAATGGAAAGAAGCTTGTCGATGAGAAAATAATATCGATTAAAATAGAACATTAATTAGGGATGCTGTGTTGACAAATATATAGTGTCCCTGTTTCAAAATGAAGAATAATTCTAAGAAGGTAGACTTTCGTTAATAGTATTCTTTAAACAGTTTTTTGAAATATTCGAAATATCACTCAAGTCAAACTTTATTCCTACGTGACATACCAAATTGCAGCTCTGTACATATGAATGAAAAATTAAGGAAATCTTCCACTCCATTTAATTTTTAATGACAATTTTTGGAACCTAACAACCTCAAGGGGAATATTTTCTGCAACTTCCCCAGCACTGTGGCACAAAGGGTTAGGGGCTCTCTGTCTTTTGCTCTATTTAATCTCTAATTAATGTCTTTTTATTTGCTTTTACAATTTAATTACATGTTATCATAGCGTATATTCACTAAATTCAATTGTAATAAGAATTTTCTCATACCCTTTTAAATGATTTCTTTTTTGTTAACTGTGTGGCTCTGTAGTATACTACCACTGACACACACGGTATCAGCTCTGTTTACTGGCCTTGAACTAGCAGGTTAACAATCATTTTGCAGTATAATGGCAGTGATTCTTGTACTCAGAAACTGAGACTCCACAGAAAAATGCAGTGATGGTGCAGCTACGTCTTGAAAAAAGTACCAGAGGAGAGAGAGAAGAAAAATTCTGTTTGTTGATGTGAATTCAGTTGAAGCTACTGCAAGTGGCATAAGTATTAGAATAATGTGAAGACAAGGCAAATTGTGTGTAAATGTAGCTTTACAAGTTTCTCTTTTTATTTTGTACACACACACACACACACACACACACACACACACACACACACACACACAGATCGAAAGAGAGTGAGATGTATTGAAGCCTTAATTTTAAAAGGACATTTTCCTGTTAAATAAAATAGTAAATAGAAAAGACCTTGCTTAGTGATNNTGTTTGTCTCTATATATTTCCTTCCGATGATTAAATACCAGCCAACCATTAATATACTATGTTGTATTTCATTCATCACATAAATGCAATTCAGCTTAATAATCATTTATTCAACAATCATAGTTGTTTTGAACAAAAAAGTATTAAACTGCTGTATAATGGGTTTTTTTTTTACATAAAAACTTGAGAACAGATAACATCCACTGTGTTATAGAGGGTTAGATTCACACTAACATACCACGACCTATGTGTATTGATGCCCAGTGAAAGAAGCTCCTGTTAGCCAACATGCTGTTGTCCCATATGGCTTCCTCTAGTCGTCTGTCCGCCATCCTCATGTCTGCTGGAAATACTAAACTAAATGCTAAGGCTGGTCACGTGACTATTGTAAGCCCTGGAACAGGCACCTGTGATCCACCAGGTCAGGACTAGGCTTGTTGGAATCACTGCCGATGACAAAAAAATTACTATATTCACTGAATTCACTAGTCAGCACAGTAAGAATAATCCGTGCCGTCCATCCTCGGAGAAAGGGATCTTGGTTTATCTGATGATTTTTGGAAAAGGGGCCATTTTACATCACATATCATATTTAAGAGCCAAACACTGTTAGAAAAACAGAATTTCTAAAGTAATAATTAAATTGTTGTTAGTTTGGATTTTAAATGTGAATGGAAAAGGGACACACTATCTGGATGCAAAATTATTTGTGTATTCATGTGTGTGTTTGTGTTTGTGTGTGTGTGTGTGTGTGTGTGTGTGTGTGTGTGTGTGTGTGTGTGTGTGCATGGGCATGCATGCTGTGGTGTTTTTGTGTTTTCTATAGGGATTAGACTGTACGTTATACAGGATTAGCTTTGTTGATATTCGAGAGTCCCTCTTATATTCCAAGTCATTATAGACAGAAACTGCGTGGCTGAGTGGTAACAATCATACCTACACTATATAGACAAGACACATGTAACAGCATGGATTTATATAATAGAAAGAATGGGGAAGTTCAATAAGAACAAATAAGGAATCTGAAGAAAAATAAAAATAATGGAGGAGTGAAGAAGTGTAGCTGTTCCCTGCTTTGAATCAGTGCTGCACAAGAAATTAACATTTAAAGACGAAAGCAAAAGTGGGTATGGAACGTGTGGGCTAGATGTATGTAGGCCAGTTATGGACTGTTTCCACCAACTTGTTTTTGATTTTGTGTTTTAGAGAGAGTGAAAAAAGGGGATTAGATCACAAAGAGAATGAGGAATGCCTCAGAGAGGACGACAGCGTAGATGAAAAAAGACGAAGAAGGAGGAAAAGAGGCCGGATTTAACGGCAAGTTTTGTACAAATCTTGCAGTTGTTTGTCTGACCAACTTGCTTATTATAAGTGTTTATGTGTGTGTGACTTCCTGACCCTAGCGACTATTATCTTCTTACTCACTACAAACAATTTCCGCTGACTCTTGCTGTGTGTATGTTCATGTGTTTGTTTGTTTATTAGTGACTCATGTAACGATATAGTGAAACAAGGTGTGGGCAGCTTTCTTGGCCGGTAATACTGAGGTGGGTTGATTCTAAATGTGTGTGTGTGTGTGTGTATGTAGGATATATGTTTCAGTGTATCGTGTGGGTGTGTGAAGAATTTGTTTCTCAAGCTCCTGTGTGGGAATATGCCGTACTATAAAGTGTGTGTGTGTGTGTGTGTACGAGTGTATGAGAGAGCATTATTCATCATCAGCTGAAAATAAGAGCCTACTTCTCAATTCTGTTATATATGGACATATAGTATCAGTTAGTGTAATTCACTTCACCGGGGCCTTTTGCCCTCAGTGTGTATGTACTTATCGCTGTGCGGATGTTCACAAGTGTGACAGAGAAGTGGACAGGAAAGGGAGCGCTGTCATTTTGAGTGTACGGTCCCTCCTCACATCCCTTTTTTTTTTTTTGCAGCTGAAAGGACGCTGAATGAATGAATAGCATCTCTTTGTGTGAGTGCACGCACTCTTGCCTGTGTGCGTGTGCATTTATTTTGAAGATGTTTGAGTGAGGAGCACATGTGGGTGTTTTTCTGTAGAGGTAGAAAGTGTGTGTGAGCTTTTGCATATGGTCGTAGGAGAGTGTGAAATGCGAGGGAAAGTAGGAAAACACAGCGTATGTGTGCAGTCACACGTGTGGTATGTTTGTGATTTGCAAGTTTGTGTAGGCGTAAGTGTCTTTTTTATCAGCTTGTGAAATATGAGCAAATGGTTAACAGTTTTTTTTAGAGTTTTAAAGGTTAATTTAGTGTTTTTTAAATTATCTGAAATATTGTTTTGTGTCAGAAAATAGTATTATAAAAATATACTAATTTTTATTCTTTAGAGTCTGTGGAAATTATTTAGCAAAAAGGAATTGGCACTGTAAACCTGGAGAAATAATGTTGACACTTCGTGATCTTGAAGTATATTTGTATATTGAATATGCGTATCTTTGTGTAATGGCAATAAATAGGATTCAAAGTACACATTGAGGTATCAGTATCAATATGAATTTGATCATATTTATGCCAAAAAAGTATGCACATTTGATGTTCGTCACAATTACGTTAATTTGAGGGAGAAAACACTAAAAATAATCTCCACTATATAACTATATAATATTATTCACAAAACCTACAACAGAAGAATTAGATGAATAAGTAAAATGTGCAAACTATATGTTCGATATGTTCCTGTGGTCAGGTAGGAGTTTTCATTTCATCAGGAGTGAATGAAATTACTGTGAAACATCTGGCAGTTAATAAAAGCACAGTTTAGTTTGATATTTCAGGAAACCAATATAGTTCTAATACCTTATAGATCGTGTAGTAAAGAGCAGATTTAATGTGTAAGATGACAACGAGACTGTGATATGACAAAGGGATAAATTAGATTGCGTACAATTGAGAAATAACTAGTCTGTGAGTTCTTCCTCTCTTGTCTGTGTTACATACATTATAATCCTACACATACACATTTATATTCTGTGTTTTTATTAATTCACTCAGAAATAAGGCATCAATCCCCTGGCTCAGTTAAGCTCCTCAACTGACACTGTCACACACTTTTAAGACAAAGCTGCGTATGTACCCTGTGTGTGTGTGTGTGTGTGTGTGTGTGTGTGTGTGTGTGTGTGTGTGCTTTCCCACCTAAGACACGCTAACGAGTAAGTAAAGCATTCCCGTAACTTCCTGTGAAATAAAACTGTTCAAAAAGGAGCAGGCAGCAAACTGTTAGCGACAAGGTTGAAGGATGAGACCGTTTTTTTTTATGGTGTCACGTGTGTGTTGCATGCACTGTGTGTGTGTATGAGACAGAGTAACCAAGCGTCAATCATTGAGTACCGGATATGATGTGTGAGCGCCAAACGTCTGTTGCCATGGCAACAAAGCAAACATCACACTGATGTAGCCTGTACATAACACAGAATATTCACAAATAGAAATAGCAGCCCCTGTATGTGTGTGTGTGTGTGTGTGTGTGTGTGTGTGTGTGTGTGTGTGTGTGTGTGTGTGTGAGAGACAGAAAGAGAGAGCAATGGACAGAGCTATTATCAGCATTGATTGGCGGATCGCTGTTACCAAGAGAAGAAGATTGGAATACGACAGGCTAATGGAAAGAGAGAGGGACTACGGAGCTCTTAGGAGAGAGTGGCTTCAGAAAGAGTGAAGGATGACAGACACGAGTGGAGAACACAGCTGTGTATTGTTCTGATGCATTATCAGGCCATTTGGTTTCAGCTCATCCGTAACTGCAGAATCTTTGTCGAGCTAAAAGGAAAGGCCTCAGTTCCACATCATCAATCTGTTGTCCCCTTTTACTGCTATTAGTGGTTTCAATTTTCAAGACTGCATTTCAGCTATGCACAAAGAATTACCCTTGAACTAGCACTTCCAAACGAGACTAAGAGGTCTTAAAGAGGATACCAACCTGCAGTATAATGGAGGACCGTGAACTGGTAGATACCCAACATTTAAATACACCTGATTTTGTTAAAGCTTCGTCTAAATCTGCATAGTGGGAGACGCTATGTCTGGCATCAAGAGTGTTGGAAGTGCAATTCCCGTTCATTGTTTGCACATAGGTGACTGACAGTGGGCGCGCTTCAAGGTGTGGATGGACATTTTAATACATTTGTAAAATGCATTATGTCAGACTTTGTCAGGGATAGAACGATAAAGTCCTGGACTTATTTTCATTGTTATCTCAGGTGTTTTTATAGTCCACCATCCATTCAGCAAGATTGAGGCAGGCATTCAGTATTAGAAATATTTAACAAATACGAAGAAAGAGTGAAAAATAATGCCTGTTTTGTAGTGAATCTTCAGTAAAATTCTTCGGGTGCACTGCTAACAGTGAGCAGAGGCTAAAGATTCCACTTTGTAGGAACACTATAATACATTCAGCATTTTAAGTCAGTTCACTTGGGGATTCAAGGTCAATTTTGGATGAATTCAGCGACTACGGTGCAGTGTTTTGTTCCCAAATGTTCAGATTCACACGTCTGATTTATTTTCCATAGCAACAGCAGCTGAGGCTCATGGGTATTGTAGTATTTTCAGCCATCCGACACACCAAACTGATGGAGAAAAATATGATTTCTCAGAGGAAAAAAGTTGAAATAATCAAAACTGATGGCCATAACATAAACATATAGTATTATTGCATTATACATAAGTCCCTTGACTTGTGTTTCTATATCAAGGAATAGGATATCATCAAAAAAAAAACTTTACAGTGGGAAAAAACAGCAGTTCCTCCCTCTGAACAACTCTATACTTTCCTCCCAGCCCAGTAGTGAGGATTTTGAATGCCAACACAGTTTAAAATTGAGTTTCAAAAAATCAGCAGTGACCAGGGTGGAAATTTGGGGATGCTAAAGGCTTCATTTTCAAGGAAAAAGACTACGCAGGGTCCCTCGGAGATCCAACATAAGCCTATGAGCACCTTGAGGGTCATTGCTAGAAACAAATACCTCAAGTGTTCTTGTTTGAGGTTCACGGCAGAGAGAACAGGTTCATGAACTCATCATGAAGGGCTTCTTCATAAATCAGGAAGCTTCCGGGGTTTCTCTCTGTCATCGAAAGGCACCCTAAAGGTGCCTCAGAGCCATTTTTATTTCTCAGAGTGTAGATAGGAGAGGAGTGTATTTCCATACCTCCACGGAGATCAGCGGAGGCCGCCACGTAGGCAAAAGTGTCCATGTTGATGATGTCGATGACCGGGCTGACCACACGGGTTTGATCCTGGACACAAACACATAAAAAACACACACATACACATTCATGCTGGGTTATAAAGTAAAGGAAAAAAACAGAAGGGTAAAAAGGGACCATAAACCTTGAAAAATAAAAAAGTACCACAGAGAATGGCAGAAAGAGAAAAAAGCAAGAGACAAAAACAGAAAACAAACCAGAAGGTGAACGTGTTCCTGTGTGCAGACCATCAAATTCCACTGCAATGAATGAATTTTTTAGTCCAATATGTGCGCATGTGTGTGTGAAACAGACTGTAAATTCCAAGGTCATTATATTGCAGCACATTAAAAGGAATTTCAGTCATTCAGCACTAATCATGCACACAGCACATTCAGTGAGGTGAGAGTGACCTCTACCTCTGCTCGCCTCAATTCAGCTCCATTTTATTCACTTTACTGGCATTAATGTCAGACTGTTGAGCCACATGAAAATAAGAAATACTGAAAACTGAAATGCAAATGAAAGGAGAATTCATCAAGAAGAAAAAGAAAAAATGAATAACACTGTGAATCAGTGAAGGTAAGCACACAAGGACGTTGGCAAAATGTGAGGGTTTCCTTTCAAGATGGTTTTCAGGTTTTCTCTCATTCTCATTTTATTAGTGATAGGGATACGCAGGGCAAGGAGGCGAGGTCAGAACTGATATCTCATTGAAGTCCTGACACCTCACTGGCCTGATGGGAAGCAACTGCAGAGTCCATTGTATGAGCTTTAAACTGATTTTGCTGGAAAAAAGAGGCACAGGAACGCTGAGAATTCTTTAGACATGCATGATAATTTGGGAGATTCTTACTTTTAACATGAGCTACACACAATGCCCGACTAGGAGTGGAAGTCAGGATGACAGCAGGAGGCCAAACAAGCTTACAAAAGAGCTGGCCGTGAATCACGAATACAATTTTATCACCCTGCACATAAAAAAAAAGTAATTTAATGTTAATTGTGCTTCCACTGTGTTAAACTAGCAATTTTCCTACACTACAAGTATTGCTGGAAGTTGCATTTAGGCTGACATACTGTAGTGTCTCTGTTCTGTTTTGCAGCCAGAAATCTCAGCACCCAGGAAAGTATTCAACACGTTAAGGATGTGGAGTATCACATTATATTACGTCCCTGTGAAATGATGTGAGAAAGGTGTGATTCTGAGGGTTGTTGTGCTTCTATGTTCCTGCTTGTCGTTTTTATCTAACATTGTTTTCTGCTTTGCTCCGCTTTGCAGATGATGCACTTTTCTCAAGCAACAAGCGAACTGTTGGCTGCTGACTCGACTCATCAGTTTACATCATGTGCCTGCTGTGAATAATTACTATACCATAAAAGCCCTTTCAATAACTATTTCTAACTGACCGTGAAACCACAAATTGTAGTTTTTACATCTCTGTTTATGTGAGAGATAAACAAACGAGACATAACGTGTTAATTAGTGAACTTTACAGGTTCTAGTAGCTGAAGTTTTAAACTTTGGAGAGAGCCAGGCCAGCTGTTTCCTCCTGCCTCCAGTTTTTGTTCTAAACTAGGCTCAACATGTCCTGACTTAAGCTCTATACTTACTGTAATGCACAGACGTGATATAGATCTCATTTCAATCTCACAAAGAAAGCAAATAAGCAAACTGCCAGAACTTTTCCTTTTCCAATTACGACAAAACATGCCAATATGCATTTAATTACTTAGTGTCTGAATAAATGACTATTTAGTGAGTCAAACCACATCGGCAGGGCAGAGGATGAAGAGGCTGACCTACCTTTTAAGTGGATAAGTGCATATTTAAATAAATTACAAAATGAATGCTTAATATTTGTGGCTGGTGGATATAACTGTACTCGTTTCACAGATTCATAATGACTTACACATCTCACAGAATGTATACAAGTGACAAAAATATCAAATATTGGCACCTATCACTGCCAAAAAATGAGTTATTTTTTGCCCATATCACCCCTTACTGTTTAATCATCCGTAAGGCCGTAAGACTCTTATGGATTTAGTTTAGTTATTGCCTCCTTAACCCTTAAACAGAGTCCTAAACCCTTGTAAAAGTGAGAACTGGTAAAAGTCTGCATTTGGTTTCCCTGATATTTCTAACTTGATGGCACCATTTGCTCTTTACAAGGATAAAAGTACAACACACACACACACACACACAAGAGCATGCCAGACTTGAGGTCCCTGTTAAATCATGGAGTGTCCCTCTATTAGTTTGGTCAAACGGCTGGATGCGTCTTCAGCCAGTGATATTACAGAGCAGGTGGAGCGGTTCTGGGCCATTAGCTGCAGGGTCAGTGCAAGGGGACGCAGGCTGCATCCCTCTACAGCTCCAGCCACATTACAAAGCACTGCGTCTGCTTTAATAGCTGTTACGGTAATGACACTGTGCGGCACTCAGGGTGAAGCATTCGCGACATTACTGTTGTAATTGGATGAGTGTTATTTTCAAATCGCAGGGGAGCAGCTTCTTAATTTCAGCCATTTCTTCTTTTTTTTCCTCCACCTGATTCGAAACGAGAACATTTGACGACCGAGCTGAGAGGAAAACTGACCCCCAAAACATCCTGCATCATCCTTCATGCGTGTCTCCTGCGTTCGTGCTGGATTACATACAGTAGTTCTTTACTGAACATCATGCAGGATGACCACAATAAAATCTTATACAATAATGATTCAGCAGACTTTCAACTTTCATGTCCAAAATGCTACAAAAGAACATACAAGACAGTAAAAGCTGCACTTCCAGATGCTACAGTACAGTGCTGTTTAATGGGTTTAGACTGCTCTCAGTTTGTCTTTATGGTACAATGTTTGATCATTTCTGGGATGGCATCCTTAATGTGTTGTCTTTGTGTTGATTTTATTCTTGAGCAGCTGAGCAAGAGAGCTTGTTATCTGTTTTCTGTTGTTAGTCTGTGACTCATTGCTGTTGGCCAGGACACTCTTTGACAGAAAGATATTTAATCTCAGTGAGGCTTTCGACGAGGCTGGTTATTAAAATGTGTTTAAGTAAAAGAAAAGAAAGGAAAACGATGTGAAGCATTCAAAAGTGGAACTCGCTAAATTTAAATTAATAATCTGGAAGACTATTATCTCTGCGTTTTGCTCTGAAGACTACAGCTAATATCAGAAAGCGTCATTCTAAACACATCATTCTAAAACATGAAGAACGGTTCACAGTCGTGTCGGTTCTGCAATTACTCAGTTTCTTTTTCCTTTCTTCTGTAAATGAAGTTTGAGTTTCTCTTTTCTTTGTTAATTCTTCCCATCAACGTTAAAACACGTAACATTTCACTTACTTCCTCACTGGCGTAGACGATGTTTCCCAGGAAAAGGGACACTTGGGATACACCTGACATCTCTCACCATTATCAATCAATCACTTTACACTTGGCTTTTAAATGTGTTTGTGTTTTTGTTCTCACTGATTGAGACTTTTTATTGACTTTTTATGTGTAATGGAGTCCATCAATACAACATCAAAAGTAGTGCATAAGCAATGTCACTAAACAAGCCACAGTTACCATCATCTCTTGACATAAGAAGTGCGCATTATTTTTTTGACAAATGACACACTTTATAGCCTTATTCACATAATTAAGTTAATTATACTACATGTAAAAACTTAAGTGTAAAGGAGAGAGGGTGATTTAATACGCCACAGAATCAATCAGCAGAAGAGAAGAGCAAAATTAGTATCTATCTATATGAGAAAGCTGCATTTTCTTATTTTAAGTCACTCCTCCGACCACGAAAATAAGCATAAAATAGTCATTTTGCATGAACGATTAAACGAAGATTAATTTGCTGACGCTGGACAACATCATGCTCCATGAGTCTTAGATGTGAAGTGCTGTCAAAGCATCGTGGAAAAAAAACAAAACGTGCCCTGCTCATACTGCATGGTGACAGACACAAATGTAGTTCAGAATATAGACAGTAAAGTATAAGGAATGAAAAAACAAAGCCTCTATGTGAAAAAACACAATGAAAGCACGTGGAGCAGAAGTTAATCTGGAAGTTGGGCAGGACTTTAGCCTCTCTATCAACGAGACAGATAATTATTTTGAGGGGAATAGAACTTTATGGTGGTGTGCAGTTCTGCCTGTGTGTGTGTGTTTACCTGGATCAATACCTCATACATTTAAATCTAAATATATGACTATAAAGTGACTGGAGAGACAGTGACGGATGACTCTCCTGCACACACACACACACACTTAAACCGTGAGTATGAATATGGATGATGTTGGTATAACGGCAGAATCAGATCAGGCTCTGTGGTGGTTTCACTTATTGATCGCTGCTCCATAGATGGAGATCAAAGGTCGTTAATATCAGCAAAGACAACTGTTGAATTGATGCATTGGAGCAGGAGGGGGCAGGTGAGAAAATGAAGAGATGGGAAGAAAAAAAAGAGGACAGGAGGCGTGAGGAGAGGAGTTAAATAAGGCGATAAAAGGAGAAGAAAAGGTGGGGGGAAGTGTAAAAAGGAGGAGGGAGAGAAGAGAGATGGATGTGAGAGAGGAGAAAGGGGAAGGGGGAGGTGCAAAGAGAGCAGAGGACAGGTGTGGAAAGGAGGAGATGAGTAGAGAAAAGATAAGAGGAAGAGTGAGGAGAGAGGCGAGGAAGGTGGAGGAGACAAGGGGAGGTAAAAGGAAAGACAATAAAACGAGAGAAGAGAAGAAGAGAAGAGTAAATGGTGGAGGTGACGTGAGGAGAGAGAACCAGAGAGGATGAGATATAGGCAAAAGGAGGAGACAAGAAAGGAGGATAAGTGGTAGAAAAGACCAAAAAGGAGAGGACAGCAGTCTGGCAGCGGTAATAAAGTAGAACAGACGGAGGTGAAAGGAGGTGGAAGGTAAGAAGAAAGGAGGGAAAGGGTTGTAAGAGAAGAGACAAGGAGAGGAGGTGTAAAGAGCAATAAAGGTTAGAGGACGTGAGAGGGGAGGCAAGGACAGGAGGAAATGGGAAGAGGTTTAAGTAGAGAAGTCAAATAAGGTGGTAAAAGGGAAGAAAGGGAGGTGAGAGGAGGTGTAAAGAGAGCAGAGAACAGGTAAGGAAAGGAGGAGATGGGAAGAGAAAAGAGGTGTAAGGGTGGGGAAGGAAAGATCAGACGGGAGGGACAAGAGAGACGAGACAAGGGGAGTAAGAAGAAAGACAACAACGTGAAAGGAAATAGCATGAGGAGGTGAGTGTTGTGAGGGGAGGAGTTAAAAAGGGTGACAGAGCAAAACTGAAGGAGATCAGAGAAGAAAAGAGGTGTAGGAGAAGAGAAAAGGAGAGGAGGTATCCAGAGAGCTAAAGAAAAGGTTGGAGGGATGAGAGATTAGAAAAATTAAGTGAGACGAAGGGAGGCAGGAGGAGAGAGGATTAGAAGGGGAGAGACAAAGACAGAAGGTATGGAGGGAAAGAGCAAAAGAAGAAAAGGATGAGGTGAAGAGAGGATAAGAAAGATGAGATGAAGGACAAAAAAAGGAGGAATGAAGATAATAAAAAACGGCAAGAGGAGATGAGAGGGGAGCTCAGGACAGAGGAGGAGGGAAGGTGAGAAAAGGGAGGATGAACTGACAAGTGGTAAAAAGTGACATGAGGAGAAGAGGGAGTGAGAGGAGAGAAAATGAGGTGAGAGGAGAAGAGGAAGAGGAAGAGGAGGAGAGGAAGAGGTGAAGGAGAGAGTGCAGCACTTATTTCTTAATGAGAGGCAATCAGACCGACAGCTATTTTCTCCCACGGCGCTATTTCACCTCGACCACTGCAGTCATCGCACACACACACACACATAAACAGAGTTTTTGTAGTGCACTAAAGTGCTCCATATTTTTAAAGTGGCCTTGGTGAAGTTATTGACGCTCATGATCTCATTCACACACGAGTATAACACACACACACACACACACACACAAACAGACTCTTCTTCGAGGTTAGACGTGAAAAGTGAGCTGACTGTGAAACAGGACTGAATAGTGAAGCTGCACACACACACACTGTTTGTAGACACCAGAGTGGGGTTGTGGTCTACCTGTTTGATCCTCTGCAGCAGGGGCGGCAGCCAGTCCTTGTTCACCTCACAGTGGCTGTCCAGGAAGGTGAGGACCCCGGCCCTCGCAGCATCGGCCCCCCGCACTCTGGACCTGATCAGACCTGCAAACAAGCAGAAATAGAAGCGTGTTGTTTTTGAAAGATTCATTCGGCTCATCCATTATTACACACACTAAAAAAAAATCCCTCTTATAATGTTCTGCTTCTCATTTTGGCAAACGGCACATCTGTTCGAGCTTATGTCACAATAAGTTTCAGTCCTCGTGAACAACTGTTGTCATTGACGACGCATTTGCAGCAACATTTCTTACCTCATGAACTAATCCGACCGGAGACTCAATATGTTAATAATAAGTAATAATCTAAATGTATCATTTGTTTTGTCTGGCATACAGAAAAACACGCAGTGAAATGTTGTTGTCTTGTTGTCTCGCACCCTCCACTGATAAGCAGATAAAAATGAGGTTCAGTTCAGCGCATACGTTGCTCTTCGTGTCACATGAATGTAACAAACCGCTTTGATTTTCATTTGATAACGACTGAATGCATTTTTAAGTTTTTCCAGTGAGGTTTTGAAAGGTTTCTAAAAGCATCATTTGATTTTGTCTTCAGTATAATACTAACTGGCCGAGTCCTACAGGACGTAACGAAGCATTTGACCTCTCTGATCTATAATGTTCTGCAGAGTAAACTGATGAGAAATCGTAGGGCTGTACAGGAACTTATGTGATGTTGTTTGTAATGAACACAAATTATAAATCATAAATGCAGGTTTCACAAGTCTGCAAATTGATGTTTTATTGACTTTCATAAGCTTCTGTAAGTAAAAAACAAATGTGATAAATATAAATATAGTCATTTAAGATATATTTTGGAATGAATGGTATAATATGGTCTAATATTTATAACACATCCTTTACAAAAAATACAATTTAACGACAATTAAAATAATATAAAATCCTCCTCTGAATAGAAATGAACAATATAATAAATATAATGATCTTATGAAATGATTTAATTAAATTATAATTAAGTTTACATGCAGCAGGTTTTGTGGTGGCTGACTAGAGTTGCAGGTTTGAATCCCACTTCTGACAAGTGGTCTTGGTTCCTGTTATCTTTCCCAGTGACTCTTCATCTCTATTACACCGCATGCATACATACAATCGTACATACTAGAGGAGTGCGTTGGGATTGCGGTCCTGCGGGACACGCAAATCTCGCGGGAGTGGGCGGTCAAAAAATAATCTGCAGGATTTAGCGCTAACCAGAAGGATGGAGTCAACAAATGAAGTTGAAAAGAAGATCAACGCAGGTCATTACAATGCAAAAGCAAAGCGAGGCAAGTCTGACATTTGGACAAATTTATCAGTTGTTGCTGACAAAGATGGAAACGAATTAGACTTTGTTAGTTGCTACAAATGTGCAAAAGTATTGATCTACAACGGGCACATGACGACGTGAGTCCGGCACCTCAAAATCCAAATCCTGCATTCGATGCATGGAATCTGAAGCTTTGTTGCAAAGCAGTTGATTCGTTTTTCGGTTGCGCGTAATGGTGCGATGTTTTTGATAAATCAAAGTGTTGTTTAAATGCAGAGGAGGAGAGCGTAATTTTGCTACGTTATTACTGACAGGTATGCATCTCTTTATTAACACTACACAGTAAAATAAAGCTTTTTCCCTGCAGGACGGGAGAACATGCAAAATCAATGGGACTCTATTGTGCGGGCGGGAATGGTCAGGATGTTTGCAGGTGCTGGTGTGAGTAAGACTAAGAAAACAATCCCGCGCAGGGCTGTAATACATACTTTAACGTCACACAGTGCAGAGTCCATAAGGTGCATGCACTTGGATACAGCTGATATCGAACATACAGCCTCACAGCCGTCAGAGCTGCTCTCTGCTAAACTGAAATCCTCCACTTTGCCGGCTGAAATTGATTCTTTTCATTGCGGCAGATCGGATAAGACAGTATATATTCAACTTTCACGCTCACGAGCTGTGACTATCAGTTACACACACACACACACACATCCTCCATCCTCCTCCCACACATACACACTGTTGTCCAAACAGCCTCACAGAGTACCTTTAGGCACTGGAAGGGAATGGAACCCTTAACCTTGGCATTGTTAGTGCCTTGCTCTACCTATTGACATCCCCTATCGCCCTCTCTCTCGCTCGCTCGCTAGCTCGCTCGCTCTCTCAGTCAGTCAGCAAAGAGGAAAATCGATGCAGGGCTCTGAGAGGCCCTGTCAGACATGGACACAACCTTTTAACAGGCCCATCACACTCTGCATGTGTGTGTGTGTGTATATGAGTGTGTGTTAGAGGAAAGGTTTGTGTGTGTGTGTGTGTGTGTGGGTGGGTGAGAGAGAGGAAGGGAGTGAAGGTGAGTGTCAGGAAGAGAAAATGTGTGTCTCGGCTGATTGTGGTTCTGTTGTAGACAGACAGGGAGAGACAGAGTGTGTGTGTTTGTGTGTGTGTGTGTGTGTTTAAATGGGCCTGTTAGGGAGGTCTCCCTGATGGGGGCCAGTGTTCTCTTCTATTTGGACTAAATGGTCTAATCAATACTCCCTGACATGGAGACGCACTGTGTGTGTGTGTGTGTGTGTGTGTGCTTTTTTGAATAAGTGTGTACACATGTGCAAGGCTGAGTGTGCAATACTGTGTGTGCGTGTGTTACCGTGACTGTGCGTGGGTCCGTTGTGAGTGTGTGTGTCGGTGACATTGTACGAGGGGCCGTGAAGTTTCACGCTGCTCTGTTAGGCCGAGGCTCAGCCAATTAAAAATCCCATTTCATCCTCAATAAGGCTTTATTTTCTGGATGGATGGACACACACACACACACACACACACACACACACACACACACACACAAACTGGACCCACATACAAGCACACTCACACAAGTGGACACCCATTTATTCAGACACACACACACACACACACACACACACACACACCACATACAGTGCAGGACAGGCTGACTTTGTACAAGGGAGAGTGTTAATATACATTGATAACACTTAACTGTCTCTACCTATCACAGTGTGTGTGTGTGTGTGTGTGTGTGTGTGTGTGTGTGTGTGTGTGTGTGTGTCATGGTGAGCTATAAACTGCCTCAATAAGAGATGAGATAAAAATTTTACTGCTGTGTGTGTGCATGTGTTTGTCACTGTGTGTGTGTGTGTGTGTGTGTGACTCTCTGTTACAATATGAGCCAAAACTGTCAAACTGAGAGATGAGTTAAAAATTTTACTGCTCTGTGTGTGTGTGTGTGTGTGTGTGTGTGTGTGTGTGTGTGTGTGTGTGTGTATTTAGGTGTCTCTTTAGCAGAATTAGCTGTAAAACTGTCATTCACAGTCCGAACAGGAGACGCCTGTTTGCATGTTTCTCAGTACATGAAGTTCAAAGTCTGGGCTGTGTGTGTGTGTGTGTGTGTGTGTGTGTGTGTGTGTGTGTGTGTGTGTGTGTGGTATGACAGGAATTTTGGGGCTCGTACCCATGGGAGAGCTGCTAACTATATATATATATATTTGGAGTGTGAGAACTGAGCCGTCCTTGTCCCCGATCTCTTTAATTACACACACAAAGTCCCCACCACACACACACACACCCACACACACACGCCTGCCTCCCATCCACACACATGAATACAGGATTGCTAGCCATGCATAAGAGCTATAAGAACTTAAACACACAGTGCTTCACAAATCTTTTTTCCCTTTATTGTCCCTTCCTGCCACACACACACACACACACACACACATATTTGGGACCCCCGGGACAGACTGTAATGCCTTG
>NTHP01000003.1:2179184-2193845 GCA_003416845.1 Oplegnathus fasciatus | reverse complement strand
GGGGGGGGTTGTGTGGGGGAGACAGTATGTGTGGTACACTAGAGTCCCACCCATGCCCACATCAATCAGCAATCCTCTTCCTGTTCACTTTTGAGGGCTAATGGTCTCCCACCGCACTCTTTACAGTGCAATCACACACACACACACTCACACACATACATTGACACATAAAGCCGAGCAAAGCCACACACTTGAGACACTCTTCTCAACACACTTAATGGAAGATGTGGTGTAATAATCTCACACACTGGGAGCAACATGAGAATACAATACAACTTGAGAGGAAAACTAAAATAGAAAACATAACTTCATACACACAGGGAGAAAACGAGCAGCATGAGCAGCACAACATTTGCATAAGTAGTACTGTTAGTCTATTTTTGTGCAGGAGAGACCAGTGCAGAAACACACACAGCAGTGAGAAGCAGATAATATATAGCCTACATACAGAATGCACTAGTTTACAACTGTGTGATAGGTAATTAAGGACTGCAGCAATTCAGGGTGTAATAGCTTCCAGATGATGTTATAAAAAGTCTTTCCAGCTGACTTGATGTATAATATACATACTGATTATAACATTAAGGGTGCTGGATATGTAATTACATCATCTGGAATTTAATTACCAGTTTTTAACAGTTTTATTGACAACTTCCATCCATTTGCGGATAAATGTACTGTGTACTGACATACTGGGACATTATCAGCTGCTGCAAGCTTTTGTTCCACAGTCACTCTTAGAAATGAAAGTGGCCTCTTGATTTTTGCACTCGACTGTTACTATTACTCACTTTTGCAGGCACACTAGCAGGAAGCCGCAAATGCTTCCATTTTGGCCAGCGCACTTTTTTTTTTATTCCAGTTAAGCTCACTGTACAGTACTGCATGAACTGTATCTGTCCCAGGAGACTGCTGATTTCTCCACCTTTAAAAAGTGAAGACAAAACATCCATATACAAGCACACTGCCTCCCAGTGTCATAAAGACCCCCACTGTGCTGCGTCCCTCCTCTTTCTCAACACAAAACACATTATTGAACATTCATTGCCACTTGACAATAGACTCTAGATCTGCCCTGGTGGTACATACCAAACACGCCATGCACTTACTTCATCAGGGGTTTGAATCTAGCACACACGCACATCTCTTGTCACTCTTCAGTGCATAGTGATAGAAGTAGAAATGCCTTCAGTTATCTCAAAATATACTGCGAGTAACCTGTTCTGATGGGAAAGAGAAGAGCAGACAGTGAGAGACTGATTGCATCACTGACTTGTACCGGGGCAGAGAGAGGTTTCATAATGGTCTGAATTTATTGTTTATTTTGTTGTTTTTAGAGGTGTTATGGCCATAAATAAACTGCATGCATGCATATCCTTATGTCATCGTCTCAGCATCATCCATGACACACTCCCATCTTCCCTGCAGCGGCTAATTTTGCCTCATGTTGTCTTGCTGAGGCAGTGCTTTCTAAATATAACCTCTACACGTGTGTGTGTGTGTGTGTGTGTGTGTGTGTGTGTTTGTTAAGAGTGTGTGACACATACTGTTGGTTGTACCAATGTGGCTCTTTGGCATTATTACAGAGTACAGGATGGTTACTTTGGCAAAGAAAAGCTGGAACGAATGTTTCCGGCCTTAGAGAGACCCATTTGTGTTTTCCAAAGCCTTGTTTACCTCACACAGGATGTTAGCTGCCGGCCTCTGAGCACATAGCGTATAATTCTTGTACCTCTGTGTGCACAGTCATGAGATATAAGATGTTAATGTCACCTACTGGACAGGGACAAGAAATTTATTAGCCTCATAACTCAGGCTTTATTTATAGACCTAGCCATGTGTACTGTATTGCAATAATAAATAATATATTAGTTAGATATTGTTCAGCCTTCAAAGACCCTACAGCATCCGTCCATATATATATATATACATACAGTCTACACTGTCTAAAACAGACTGTGCACTGTATAAACATACATGTTGTGTATAGTCTACACACAAATCTCACTGTGGGTTATACAGTATATTTCATCATAAAATCTTATGTTTATATAGTGCAAGTCTTTGTCAGCAGAATGAACAGAATGAATATACGTAGCCTACCTCTGTTTAATAAGGCACCTTTTATGAATGGTTTATAAGCTGTAATTAATGGCTTTATTGGTGGCAAATAAATCATGTCCCATCAGAAAAATCCCTTTTATTTTCCCTTTGACTCGTTCAGTGTGACCACTCACTGGAAAAGGTTCCAGAGGATCTGGACCACAATCCATTTATTAACAGTGCATATTAATGGATTATCAACATTTATAACTGTTATTACTAAATAGTAAGTGATAACCAGCCAACCTGACAACCCCAAAGGTTGTTCTTTAAAATGACCTATAAGTGATCTAAAAAACATTGGTAATGCTTATTAATTTTGGATAAAGCCTTTAGTTGCAGCTCATAAACCCTTTAGAAACGTGCCTGTTTAGAAAATGTTACCTAAATATATAGCAGGCATAAAATCATAAAATATATCGGGGACAATGTAAAATACATCAAATATGTTGATGTATACTGTATACATATATACTGTATACTGTATATCTTCCAGGAAAGCTTGGTTAAGGACAGGTTTACATAAAATGTTTCTCATTTAAATTTCTAAATATAAGGACACTATTCTTGATTTATGAACATCCAAGTTTCCCTAAAAGACCCAGAAGTTTGAGCAGTGTAGGCTACACCTATTTACAGTATAGTATGTACCAGTAATCCATGTGTGTCTTACAGTGTGTTCTTTATTGGCCCACACAAAGATGGAATCTGGAGTGTCTGCATGAGTTTATTTTAGAATATGTAGCCTGTATAGCCGAGACCTGGACCTATTTATAGTCCACTAAATCTAATCATAACTCCGTGATACTGTATCTGTCTTCCTGTGGTAACATGGCGTCAGGGGGTAATACTCTTCCTCATCCAAAAATAGACGGTCACACGGAAATATGCCGTGGCGCTGTTCACCGAGTCCGGCAGTTCGTCACGAGTCTGCCTGGAAAAACACTGTGGTCCAGCTGAATAAACCTATCAGGAGGAGGCAGGAGGAGCGGCTCCGGTACCGAGAGTCGGACTCGGTGCCAGTTGCGCTGTCAGGGAATTCCGGGGCCGTGCGGTGACGTCACGTTTGCGCGCGCCTCTGTTTCGGTGTGCGTGTTTGAGTGTGCGTTGGTCTGTCCCTTTAAAACAGAGCTCAGCGCAATACGATCCCTGCCCGGCTGCTCGTGTGTGTGTGAAGCAGAGGAGAAAAGGAGCTCGACGCGGAGAGACACGGAGACCCGAGCGAGCGGGGCTGTCGCTGCACGGCAAAAGGCGGCCATCACACGGAATAAGAACCAGAATATACAGAGAAGAACAAGACTATCACGGACATCAGAGAGGCTCTCCGGCCGTCTGCCGGCTCAAGTTTCATGGTTGTTTCGAGAGGAAGCGACAGAGACTAACAGGGATTACAGGGCTGGAGCTGCTCTCCGCTCAGCCGGCTGGTCGGGAATTTCTCTGCAGCCTCGGAGCTCCAAACTTGCGGATACAAAGACTATAAACGCTACTGTGGACCTCAAGGAACCGGATACGTTTTTCTATTTGGAAATAATTGTATTTCTGGAGCGTCGATCTGAAATACTTCAATGAACGGTGAGTGCAGGAGCTGCTGTGTGAACCGGGAGCATTTAAAAGTCCAGTCGACTCTGTTTTGGTTGTAAGCAGGCAAGTTAGTGGTCATGGAAAAGTAAGTTTTAACATGATATTCCTCAGTGTGTCAAGTTATCTCATCAGTAGATATACTAAATGTTGTTCCATTATGTTCTCTTGTTGATTAAATTAGGCGATCCAGGACAGAGTGAGTGAATTATTGTAATGAATTAAAGCGGAACCCTTGATCGTCTCTAATCGATGAGGTGGGGGAATTTCGCTGTGTTTTTTCTCTCAACCACAGGTGACTCTTTAATCCCACGCGTGTGTGTCTCAGTTCAGCGAATTGTTTTCCTCTTATCCACGATTGATCATCTTTACCGGACATGTTTAATCATTCAGCACACGTGGATGAGATTAATTTCTGTAAATTGGCTTTGATGCGAATTTGGGGTTCGTTGGGTTTTGTGCCAAATGCCCCCAAATAATCCCCCAACTTTTCAGTTTTTGGCCCAGGGAAGCCTGTCTGAGAGTATTTCTGTTTATGTTTCAGTGTGGTATTCAGCCCATTTGAATGGCTCGTAATGACACTGGCTATAGAGTAGTTGTCTGAATACATCTATTCATTAAAAAAATAGAATGACCTAATCCTCATATTGCGTGGGGACACCCTGGGTCCTAGTTTGGTCATTGTTGCCCTGAAAACTCATGATCATCCCATGGCTAGAAAAGGGAAGGAGAGCTAGAGGACAGGGGGAGAAAATTGCCTGTGTAAGGAGATCTCACGCCATTGTGTGTGTGTGTGTGTAGGAGTGGGTGGCTCTGCTGGAGTAGGAGTGGGGGGTGGGCAGGATCACTGAGGTCGGCAGCCGTATAAAGTGAATGGATAGCTGCCACCCCCATCACCCCCCAGTCAATCCTTACGCACACAAAGAGCCGGATTGAAAGGAAGTGATTTGCATCACCTCTCGTTTTGGGGGGAGGGGCGGTGTTTTGGTGCTGTCCTTTAGGTCTGGGTTTCAGGGGTAGTCGGTGCACTAAAGTCTGACGACATGGTATTGTTTGGTCATCGTGGTCTGTTATCTAATTATCACCTTTAGAGGGAACACTAGTCCAGACAAGCTGCAGTGACTTTTTGACTTTCAAACACACTTCTGGCGCTCTTATCGTGATCCATGTCCTCTATGACGTTAAAAAAAAAATCCACAGGAATCAGCTGGGTTTAGTTCTGGCAAGTCCCCACACCTTAACACACCCAGCTGGCGCGCAAGTCCTGCGCGTTTTGGGCAGTCGGCACCGAAATTACGCACAGCGATGAGGAAAAAAAATATCAAAACAATGGAGGTTAAACAAGGATAAAGTGGAGTAGTTTGTGGGCGTGGTAATGTTTTATTGAATATAATCAGTAGTTGTTAATATTGGTGCTTGTTATTGCCTCACCGCCCCCAGGCGTTAAACGTTGGTCCCCTTTTTTCACTGCTCACCGGACAAGCAGTTGATGAGAATTTGTGGCTGTCTGGGGGGGCTTATTTGTCGCTTTATTGCCCGCAATAAACGAGCCCAGATCAGGAAGAACGGAGTGTGCTGGCATGGGGTCGCGAAGAAAACAAAAAAAAAAAGAGCTTTGAAGGTTCACTTCCGATCAATCGGATCGATTGGCATGGAAACCAGCGGCGCGTTTTGTCTCTGCGTTTGATGTCGGAGACTGTAAAAAGTTAAAGCTCTAAATCGCTCCACACACACTTTTGGCCGACTGTGTGCTGCCTCAGCTCTACCCCGCCCCCGTTTGTCCCGTGATCTCAATAGGAGTGTGTGTGTGTGTGTGTGTGTGTGTGTGTGTGTGTGTGTGTGTGTGTGTGTGTGTCTATATACAGTATACCACCATCCATCACAGACACAGGATGACACAAAGACAGACTCTCATCACTTACAGGAAGCATTACTATCTTACTGTTAGCTACCATGATGAATCCAGTAAATATCTCTGTGTGTGTGTGTGTGTGTGTGTGTGTGTGTGTGTGTGTGTGTGTGTGTGTTTGTGTGCAAATATCCATGTTTGTATGAAAGTGTGTATATGTAGAATTTTATTCATCACATTGAAAGATTTAAATCTTTCTGTTATTTTGGATTCCTAATTTTAAATATTCATCTGAATAACCACCTGAACCAGAATAAGCTGATAATCTCTTATCCAAAATGTGTTTATAGGATATAAAAAGCTAGTGTTGTTGTCTATGACTGTGTGTTTGTGTGTGTGTGTGTGTGTGTGTGTGTGTGTGTGTGTGTGTGTGTGTGTTCATGCTCCTAAGCCGGTGACAGAGCCTTATGTGTCCTGTTGTCCAGAGCTCTATAGAACCACGACAAGCATCCCCTAAGGAGTTAACCCTCTAACACACATAGTAAAGATTTTCACAGTAATATATTCCCTTTCAAACAACATTGTATTGTAGAAACATGTGTGTGTGTGTGTGTGTGTGTGTGTGTGTGTGTGTGTGTGTGTGTGTGTGTTCTTGTGTGAGTAAGAGAATGACCATATTGTGCATAATGACCAAAGATCAAATATCCAAAATTTTTACATTTGAAACACAGTTGCTGTCACATCCACACAGAACTTTAATATTTCTACTCTTAAGTATGTCAGATGTCCTACTTGGAAATGTTGTGTATATTTGTGATTGTCTTGTTTAGAATAGCTGCAAAATAATAGACTGTGAATGTAAACATTATCTGATTGAGGCTCTGATCCAAGTGACATTTTAGTGCAGGGTCGGTGTTTATTTTCAGCGTGTGTGGTCTCACCGGGAGCTAACCGTGGCTGTGCTCATGTTATTCGGGGTGTGATCCCGCTCAGACTGTATATTTGTTGTAGAACTGCCGTTTTCCACAACAAATAGTGATGCAGCATGAACCACCTGACAGGGTTTTCTCACAGCGTCTGTACACTGTCCACTCTGGGACAACTCCAAACAGTTGTATGAATGCAGAGGGCTGGAAATACTGTGCATTAGCAGTGCAGCTCTATAGCCGTTAAATTTGGGTGTAGTTACCTTGAGAGAGCGTACACCCACCTTTTGGGTCACAGGCTAATGGCCATGTGCAGGGTTAGCTAGTCACCCCCAAATCATTTGATTGTATGTATTTATATATAAACGCCCCCGAGTGCAGGATGAGTCATCAGAAGTAGTTCAGCATTTTGCAGGAAGAGAAAAAAGTGCCTCTTTGAAAATGTCCTCTTTATTTCACTCTCCTTTACAGACAGATGAAGGAAACATTTACAAATATTGGCTTTAAATAGTTTTGAAAAGCTTCCTGTGAAAATGTAAATGACTACAACTTCTTTGTTCACAAACATCTGTCCAGCCTGACTCACTGTATGTTGCTCTGTATACGAGTAGCTTTCATAAAATGGTGTTATGATACAGTACAATCTCATCCTGGCTGTTGAGGGTCTCCCACCACAGGACCGTGTTCCAGATGGACCGAACATCACAGCAGTCATGCACCGGTCTTGTGCATGAGCAGTGTGGGCACAAAGTGCATCACATGTGTTGCGATTGTGTGTGTCCGATCGATGATTCAGAGGTCGTCACATGCTTCTGCTTGATGGTCTAGACAAATGTAGATCCTGCAACACACCAGAGGTACGGGTAGCTGTGTGTGTGTGTGTGTGTGTGTGTGTGTGTGTGTGTGTGTGTGTGTGTGTGTTTCAAAGGATTGAAGCAGTGAGAGGAAAGAAGTGAGCTGGTCAGGAAACTGGGGATGATGCATCATATGAGAGGAGGACAAATAAAAGAGATGACTCCATGAATGATGCATGGCTTTCTCTCTTCATTATGCTCTTCCGGGCAGTTTGATTATGCAGGTAAACATACAAGGCTGTATAAGTGGGAGATGAAATGGGATAGAGAGAGAGGGGGAGCGGGGATAAGAGGGGGGGAAGTGGCTGTGTTGCTCTCTGTATGAAAATGGATTGGATTGCTTGGTAAGAGGACAAGAGAAGAGTGTTTACGGTGTCTAAGTGTGTGTGTGTGTGTGTGTGTGTGTGTGTGCTGCCGATAAGCGGGAGAGAGGGAAGGAAAGACTGAATTAAAAATTGAGAGATGAAAATGTGAGCGGCTCAGGGGGAGGCTTTATACACTGAAAAGTTGACAGTAGTTGTGAAATACCACTACTCTCATTGTTGCTGCTGTCAGCATGTTTATACTTCACCACCTTGGCCTCATTCAAACGGAAATGAAAGGGCTTTTGTGTTGCTGATAAAGGGCAGCCTCTAAGCCTCTCCTGAGTCTCCAGTCTCCCTCTGCCAGCCGCCAGTGGCTGCAGTGACTCAGGTTTGATGTTGTGTTGAAGTAAAGGGGCATCAGGAGTGAAGAGGGAGCTGTGAATAAGCGCTGAAGTGTGCCAGGCTCTCTGTCTCCAGCTCTTTGGCTTCTGTCAGTGTCATAGTTTGTGAGAACAGACGCAAGTCATGCCCCGAGAGTCGATATTTGTCAAGTAGCATGTGTGTGAGAGAGCTCAGAAGCGTGTGTGTGTGTGTGTGTGTGTGTGTGTGTGTGTGTGTGGTGTTCCTCTCCCTCCTCGCATGTCTGTTGTCAGCTGTGGGCGATGTGTCTTATGTGGCTCTCGGTGATAAAGCCATTAATCACGTTCGCTGTTTGCCACAAACATGCCACGCTGCACTCGCTGCAAAATGTCTCACTCTGTCTGTCCCAGGATGCAACAGCAGATGCAGCTCACTGGAGTGGAATGGAAACGTCCCGGCCTGGTGTTAGGTGTGTGTTGTTGTGTGTGTGCGCTTACTGAATATTTTGTGTGACCATATATGTACAGGACGATTAATGGATAAGGTCCTGTTCAGACAGAGAAGCACTTAAAACTGAAAACTAAGTAGGTAGGAATACATACTGTGTTTCCAGTAACCCTCGTCACTCACGGAAAGACCATTGCAGTTTGAGTCTCCTCAAAAGTATTAATAATTCAAATCTTCACCTCAACTGATGGAAACTTTGAAATGTTGTTGAAAGCTTCGAAAAAAGATAGCAAGTGGACTTCCAGTTAAGTCCTAATTATGAGCACAGTACTGTAGGGGTGCAATTGACAATTATTTTTGTTAGAGGTCAATTTATTTATTCTTTTTTTTTTTCACAATAATACCCGTCACAGCCTCCTAGAGCTGAAAGTGATGTTATATAATTGCTCAGTTCTGTCTGTTGAACGGTCAAAAAAGCCAAAGGTATTAATTTGACAACAGTAAATAATTTAGAAAAGCAAGCAGATCTGCACATTTAAGAGACTGTAAACAGCAAATACTTGGCTTTTTTTAATTGGTTGTCAAAATGATTCATTTTCAATTAACTAATCTATTAATTGTAAATTTAAAGTCGTGATTTAATTGATTAGTTGATGGACAAAAGATTAGTTAGCAACACTTTTGATTAATCATTTAAGTTATTTATCAGCAGAAATGCCAAACATTTTCTGGTTCTACCTTTTCAATATAAGCATTTGCTGTTTTTCTCAATTTTGTCATTTTAAATTAAATATCTGAGTTTTTGACTTTTAGTTGGACAAAGCAAGTGATTTGCAGAATCACCTTGTGCTCTGGGAAATTTTTACTATGTTCTGACTTTTATAGTTTTTTTATTTATTTTTTTTATTCATTCTTTATTCAATACTTGGAAGTGCATACAATACAGGAAATGTGGGGAGAGGGAGCAAGATGGATGACACGCAACAAGTCCTCAGTCGGAAATCAAAAAGGGGATGTTGCGATTACACTGATGCATCTGGTCCATCTGGCCCCATTTTATAACATTTTATAGATTAAACGGTTAATAAAAAAATGTTAAAAATGGACAGATCAATCAACAGCGAAAGGAATTTGTTGCAGCCCTAAAACTGCCACATTTGAGAAGATTTTTCATCGATACAGAAATTCAAGGACGCACACACACATGCAAATGCACAGTACACACATGTGCACACAGATATTTTTTCTCACATTGGTGCGGCCTGTTCAGTCAGTCAGTCAGTGTGAAAGGCGACAGCAGCACATGTTGAAGTCAGGTGCTTCGCAGTATGCAGCGTCACACCTGAGTCCCCACACTAACTAATGTGCTCTTATTTAGCCATCAATCCCCTTTAGCTGATGTCAGCTGGTTTTCCGCAGCTCCATGGTCATACATAAGCAATGAGAGATCGTTGATCATCTCACATTATGGTCCATTGAGAAGATGGCTGACGGTGACGAGAATGTAGATGTAGCAGGCATAATGTTTCCCCTCCTAAGCTTTCCTTGGCAGCTCCTGAACCAGCCTCCAAGAGGTGAACTCAGTCCATGTGAAGCCAATGGGAGAGACATCGTTTTAGTTTGCTGGACCACACGACTATTTAAATGGTTCAATTCTAATTCAAAATCACACCCTGACTTTTGTACTCAGTCACTGGTGCCACCTCTTCCATTCAAGATGAGTCGCTGTTTTATAGAACAAACAACAGCTTTAGGCAGCGGTGGTCTTGGCATTTATCAGTAAATTGTAAAGGCCACACATGATAAATAGAGTTGTGCCAGTGTAAAGATAGCTTTATACCAAAGGTAATAAACTTTCTAAATGTAAAGCCTGGTCTCGCCAAAGGCCAGGTTATTCTAAAGTAATAGAAATGTAAAAGCTTTCCAGCATCTCATTTATCTTTGTTCCATTCGCTGATGCATGTGCACAGTATTGATTTAGGAGTGCTGTCTTTGCAGAATTTCTATGCATCCTTTAATGAAACGCTCTTATTCCTCCTCTTTTCTCCTCCAGTCTTTTTCCTGCTATCTCGCCCTCACCGCTTTCAATCTCTTCCTATCACTATTGCTCTTCTGTTTCCATCTTCACATACTGTAAGCACCCTCTCACCCCTCAGCACTACACACACACGCGCGCATCCTCACGCTTCTTTATTCGATCATCTCCTCAGGCTCTTCCGTCTTCACTTTCCTCCCTGTTTCCTCTCTCCTCTACCTGTCACATCTATTCAATTTAGTTTTTCCAGACTGTGAACAATACTGATGACAAAGTATTGAGCACAAGTTAAATTGTTTCTCTGTATCTTGCTTTATCCTCTCCCCTCTCCAGACTTGGACTTTCGCTACTTCTGGAAGTGGAGTGCGTTCGAGGACTACCTGCTCTTCTGCTTCGGCTTCACCGTACTGTGTGCAGTCATCACCCTGCTGCTGCTGGACTCTGCTCTGTTTGTGGAGACACTGGGCTCCCTAGCTGTCATGTTTGAGGCCATGTTGGGCCTCCCGCAGCTGCTGCAAAACTTCCACAACCACTCCACCAAAGGCATGAGGTAAAGCACACTTTTATGTCAAGCAGAGCTTTGCAGAAAGTTCCTAACTCACTGGCATACAGTAGCACACTCCCACAGGACTTCAATAGTGCTCTTTAACTCCCCATGGAAAGTACTCCCACTAACCTTAATGTCCAGAGAGTGCAAGTAATTTATATTCTCATGAACAAAATATGCTAATAAGGTCATTTATAATAATTAGAGGCTACATGAAAAGAAATGAGTCAGTCAAGGTTTGGATAAACTGAGTCTTATCTAACAGTCTGTTTCATTGATAAAGGTAACTGCATTACCAATGATGAACAGTGGCACACTGATTTTACTTAAATAAAGATTAATTTTGCATACAGCCCTCATGGTTGAACTGCACTAATGGCAGAAAACTAAGAAGGAAAAAATCAAAAAAGGTGATGATCAAACTTTAAGATAACAACTTATGTGCCCTCTAAAATCAGTTAAAAGAATCGACATATCTCCTCCAATCAATGTTCTCATTATTACAGCATTATTACACACCACTTTTTAAGGTAATTCCAGAGGTTTACACTGTACCCATGTTAAATTCAAGGTCACCTTGAATAGAGGGAGGGAGAAGAGGGTGAAGGAGGGGGGCAAACAAAAGGCTTAGCTTGCATTATGAATGTTTTTCTTGTTAAGATTATGTCAGTGCGTGCAAAGGTCAATGTGTATACTGATTAGCCTCTCAGGTAGAGGACTGTGAGATCAATTGCACCCCTAATGGCACAGAACCTCATACTAATTATGATCATTATTTCCTCATTATGTCCCTTGTCTGTCATCAGTGCGAAAACCATGCATACAGTGTGTGTGTCGAGTGTGTGTGTGTGTGTGTGTGTGTGTGTGTGTGTGTGTGTGTGTGTGTGTGTGTGGTCACAGCTGTCACATCCATGAAAGCATTAAAGGACAGTTTACCACTTTGATCTGTTTAAATCTGAGTGGAGAAGAAGAAGAAAGACGAGGAGGGTCAGAGGTCAAAGGGTGCGTCCTGTTCCCTCCTCGCTTCCTCTCCTCGCTCACTTGTCTCCTAACAGGAAGTCTGTAAAACATTTGGTTCCTCTGCCTCCTTCAACATGTTGAATCAGTTCAGTCGTCTTTCGAGTTTTGAAAATGTAAAGTGAGTTAAATCACAGACTCGATTCTTCCTCTGAGAAGAAGAACTCAGTCTGAGGCTCTCTGGAGCAGAATTAATACCTGATTTAATATTATATTATTATATCATATTATTATATTATATTATTATTTAGAACATATTAAACAGCAAGTTTCCATCACCTCTCTTTTCTTCAAACAGAACAGTTTTAACAGTGCATGCTGGGGGGTCTGTTAATATGATCATGCTTCTTTAATAACTCGTGTTTATTAGTTCTGAAAGTAAAAATAAACATTTTAAGATGATTTCATTTGCAATTAATAAAAGTATTTAAAGTTAGCGATGAAAGAAAATGACGGATTTAAAGGATTATTTGTATCATTTATGTCTGTCAGGTCACATGTTTACATTTATTCAGTCCTTATTTGTCTCTCACACACACTCGTTCATTTTAATGAAGAAACACTAAAAACAGGATAAAATGAAAGGAGTTTGGTGTGATGCAGAGTTCAGTTCCTCAACAGCAGAAAGACGACAGCGCCATCTACAGGACGCACTGACCTCACACACACACACACACACACACACAGAGTCCTGTTTGGATGTGAAACATCCTGTAAAGTGACTGTATATCAATATAAATTAAATTAATTAATAATGTGCTTAATATATTAAAAAAACCTTAAAGGAAGAGAAGACACAGATGATTTTCACAATAAAATCCTTTAGTGTGTTAACATCAGATTTATTGTTGTTTATATAATTCATACCAGCTGTTGTACAGATGTTTTATGATGTTTGAACGTCCTCCACCTCTCGTCTAGTTTACAGAAACACTGTCAGGAAATATGTGTTCATATTATTGTGGATCAATAAAGGATTATTTTACCTCATCATCATCATCTTCATCACGTTCATCCATGTGCATGAACATTTTTACTGTGTGTATTAGTACTTTTACTGCAGTAAAGTATCTGAATACTTCCTCTTCTGTCTTCTTCTCCTCACCCTGTTCCCTTGTTTCTTCTTCTCCACATTTATCGTTCCTTTACCTTCTCCTCCTCCCTCTCTCCTCCTCCTCCTCCCTCATTTCTTTCTCCTTCGCCCCTTCACATCTTTCATCTGCTTTCATTTGTCCTTCCTCACTCCCTTTTTTTACCTCCTAACTTCCATCTTTTCTCACCTCTTCTCCGTCTCCTCCTTCCTCCCCCCTCTCTCTCCATTAGAAACGTCTCTCATGTTTTATTGATGTTTATCAGCAGATGGAAGTCGAGTCCTGTGTGTGTGTGTGTGTGTGTGTGTGTGTGTGTGTGTGTGTGTGTGTGTAAGCGTGTTAGGGCAGGTAACATATTCATTCAACACATTCTATCATACTTTTTTGGTCCCCCAACCACAATGTTGTTTCAAACCAAAATCATCCCAGCTACTTTGACTGATGGTAATTTAGCTCCCTGGAATGTGTGTGTGTGTGTGTGTGTGTGTGTGTGTGTGTGTGTGTGTGTGTGCACTTGTGCATGTCAGCTCTCGAGCCCTTACGGGTTAGATAGAAGTAGCAGGAAGTGGAAGGGTGACAGAAATACTCTGCCATAGCTGCCTCTACCTCCAGGCCAAGTAGAGCAGAGCGTAGAGGAACACAACGCGCAAAGTGACTTCAAGACATGTAAATACACACATATACTGTACATACACACATAAACCAGATTCTAAACGTCTGCTGAGGGGCACTCTAAACAATATGTAACTTTGAAAGCTCATTGACGTTAAGAGGTATACACACACAAACACACAATACACACTGGCGGGTCACCGGTGAATATGAAGAGCACTTTGCTGGAAAAACAACATGTGCTTTTCCCTCCATTTATTTTAAGGACGGGATGCTTCTCTCTCCTGTAACCACCTAGAGCATAGACAGTATTTGAAACCAGCTTTCCATCAGAGTTTGGTTGTTGTCACGTGGACACCAGCTTAGTTTGGACTACTGTAGAATCAGCCATAGACGGTGTGTGTATATAGAGTTTAAAGAACTTTATTCTGGTGTCATATGATAATTTTGTCTGCCATTTTTGCATTAGAATACTGTTGATGTTGGAAGAGTCAATGAAATGTGTGTCAATCACAGCTCACCTGGGAGAGCTGCTCTTGTCTGAAACCTCTGGGGAGCTGCATAGTCAGCCATTTACATGTTTGTTTGTTTTTTTGTACATTTTTTGTTTGTTGCTCTCTTTCTCTCTCTTTCTCTCTGTCTCTCTGGGTCTGCTCTCTCATTCTGTGTCTTTTATTCTGCAATGTTTGCACTTGGGATACATAACAATGAGAACACACGCTGCGTGAGCAAACACAATCATCGGGAGCCCAAAGAACTGTGGAAAATGCGCCGAGGCTGCACTGCAGTAGTTTCACTGTACAATGAAGATTAACGGGACAGTGTGGATCTAGCTGTTGATGGTTATAATGAGGACAATGGCCATGATTATGATGATTGGGATGCAGGTGGAGCTGATGATGATAATGATGATGTTGGTTGTTGTCCCCCCCCCCCC
>NTHP01000003.1:2134954-2179176 GCA_003416845.1 Oplegnathus fasciatus | reverse complement strand
CCCCCCCCCTCAGGCCTGTGGGCCCCGGTGGTGCGGTTGAGAAGATGGACAGGATGAAGATAATCAAGCGGAGGCTGTCCATGTCTCTACGCAGCGCTCGGCCCGTCGACGACTCCCTGTCCGAACTGGCAGAACAGATGGCCTTGGACGAGCCAAACGCAGCCAGGGACAATGGTGAGACACGTGAACAAGGGCACGCAGGTACACACAAGCGCCTCAGCAGACACCATCACACAGGCATACAATATGCGTGAGGGCTCACACACAAACTATAACTTACATTTGTGTAATACTTATACTGCATGTAAATACGGTATCTCACTTCATGAGAGAAGAAACAGAAAAGAAAGCTTTTAAAAAAGGTTGCGAGGCAGCGTGTGTTGTCATTATGATGAAGAGTAATTGTGTCACCTCCATAACCCTCTTGGGAATCACACAGTGATTAGTTTGACTACCAACATCTGTTATGGCTGGCGTCTTACCACACAGGAGCAGGCGAACCTCGTTATTAAAGAGCAGTTTCTCATGTGCTCCAACAGTTCGAGACCTTAAGACTTCATTTGGAGCTTTTTTCAGTGCATGAAGAAGCATTAACTTCTGTGGTGGTTTGCAAATGACAGTGTAGGTGGAGAAAGCCAAAATAGAGGTCATAACTGGTCATTGCAGGAGATGTAGGAAGGTTATGCAAAATTATGGCAGCAGATATTGCACTGTCCTCCACTCTTGTGTGTCTTCCATTTACACTGAACTGCTCTCTGAAATAATGAATTTGATAGTGCAGTGTTAATATTTATTAATATGCAGTCCGCTCATGAAGGCATACAGACAGGCAAACACAAAACTGACACACACACAAAGTTTCACCTGAGCTTTTCAACCCATTGGAGCCATCTTAACCTTCGCCATCTTCACCTCATCATCAGCTTCATCACAGTCACTTAACTCTTTACTTCACTAGTTAATCATCAAGGCTGAAAGGAGTAGTATTCTGTACAGTAAATGTATGTGGACTCACAAAGCTTCGTTGTGAATTCAGATACATTCATTTGTGTCTGTCACATGAGCAAAAGAGAAAGTCTCAGCTCTGAGATGAAAGTGCAAAAAGCAATGTCATTCTCAGAAACTCCCGGTGCCATCTGCTGGGCATCGTCCAGGATTGCAGATCCTTCTTTGGAAAAATCAGAGACGTCACCTGACACAAACACTGTGTGTGTGTGTGTGTGTGTGTGTGTGTGTGTTTGGTCTTTGTGTGTGTTCGCGTCCTATTCTGGCTCCGGACGGAAACCAGGTCAAAAAAAATAAGAGTGAGGGAGGTTGCCTCTGTTTCAGCAGATGTTTTTGTTTCAGAGAAAAAGAAAGAGAAAAGATAGAAAAGAAAGTGTCAGTGTTCAAATATAGCTGTGCTGGGTTTTAGGGTAGACGTGTTGGCTGCTTTGCAGTTTGGATACAAAGAGGGATAATGCTTGTTCATCATTACTAGTTGTTGTTATTACCAGCTGCTCCCAGGCTGCAACATCCATACATCTGCCTGATTAATTTCACTCCCTGCCATCTCTGTCCTCTTCCTCCTATTTTTACATCCCTCTCTTCAGTCTTTAATAGCTCAAGCTATGTCAGTTCATTTCCAGAGAGTGCAAGGAGCAAGGAAGCGAGAGGGAGTTGGATGGAGGAAGTGATGTAGAGGATGAGGAGAGGGGCATTAAACTTTAACCACTGCTCTACATCTTCTACTTACCATCTCCTTCTCTTGCCCTTTTCCCTTGCTGTATCACCCTCCTGCCCCGACACCTTTATATATCTTAGTCAGACTGTGCAAAAGAGCGGCCCTCACATTTTTCAAAGTGCTAATTAGAAGCAAAGTAGAATCTGGTGCTGAGCTCAGATCGGTTCTTCCTCCGCTTCTTGGAGGACTAGAGTTACTGGAGGCGAGGCCGTGAGGGAATCATGTGAGGATTTTAGAGGAACATTAAACCCTAATGCTTGGGGATCACAGTGGAATTTTCAGTGCAATGTGGAGGAAAATTGGAGATTATTTGAAAGATAGGAGATGTGACATGTGGGCTTCCACCCGCATTCAGTAAAAATGGCTTCATTAATACTAATGAATGTGAAAGAAAGGTGATGATACATGGGTTTTCCACACATTTATGAGGGGGTTTGGTTAAGGTACTTTGCTTATAAAAAGTCAATGAGCATTGGTTTATCCATGCGATTAAATTTGACCCATAGACTTAAATTTTCTACTAACACTTAGCTAAATATCTATTCCAGCCCTTCCATCAGTGATTCAGTTATTCCCTTACCTCTGTGGCCTGTTTCCTTTATCAGTCTATGACTCAACATATTTTCCACTATGCATGCCTCATGTCTCATACACTTTCCATGGCTATTTCTATTACTGTGTGACACTGTTTCCTCTTCTAACACGAGTACAGCAGATCTATGCATTCCCACCCTTTTATCTATCACTACTACATATTGTACTGTTCCTACATGTTCTGCTACCTTTCTGTGTCTGGTCTCTGTGTGACCTCGTGTCGTCTTTTTTCCTCTTTCTCCTTTTCTCCCGTTCCTTCCTGCAATTTCTGTCACCTGCCTGTCTCTATTTTGCTGCTTCTGTCCCCTCCCTTCTGCTATTCCTCAACTCTTCATCCCTCTCTTTCTCCCTTTTTTCCCCCTTTATTCTTATCTTGCCTTTTCTGGTTTTGTCCCCCTCCTCTTTCTCATTTGTGTCAACCTGCTGTCCTTCTGAACTCTCTCCTCACTTTCTCGCCTTCTCTCGCACTCTCTTCTTTTCTCCCCTCGTTTTTCTCCCTCTCCCCGGCTGTCCGTCTGCATCGTATGTCTCAGAGCCCATGGTGGTGTGCGCCGTGCACCCTCCCGCCTCCCACAGTGCTCCCTCCTTCCTGCGTCAATATGCTGGTCATCTGGGCCGCACCACCCTGCGCAGAGAGCCGGGTGGGGGGCTGGAAAGAGACAGAGCCTATCTGAGCCTGCACAGGACTGGATCTCTGGGTACACACACACACACACACACACACAGTGATGCATGCATGCACCAATAAGCACACAGAAACACATACAACTGGATGTACCAAACTGGTTTAATTCCAAATTTCTGTTTATTCAGTTTGGAAAATTAAACCAAAACCTGAAGCACATTTTATGCCAGAAGTCAGTAAGGGAGTCATTTCAAAACAAACCAATGGTGGAAAGTAATTAAGTACATTTGCAACTACTGTACTTAAGTACAATTTTGTGGTGTTTGTACTGTACTTGAGTATTTACATTTTATGCTACTTTATTCTTCTACCCCACTACAGTTAAGAGGCACATATTGTTATATGCAAATATTGTACTTCACTACATTTATTTGACAGCTATAGTTACTAGTTACTTTGAAGGTCAAGGTTTTACACACAAAATTATATGATCCCTTTATAAAATTTGATGCATTGTTACAGATTCAATCATCCAACAGTATATAAAGTACTTGGTAAATACCTAAATTAGCTTTACTTGAACCAACAGTTGTACTCACAGTTACCTTGTGAGTACTTTTACCTTTACTTTTACCTTGATACTTTAACTTGACATCTTATCCCACCATTGAAACAAACACACTCTCTCACATTCCCACATAGACAACTCACTACACTGTTTCCTGTATCATTCCTAGTCCAGTTTTTCCTGTGTTGTTTTCTTTGTTGTAACACCATTTTCTGCATATTTTCACTTCCTCTGTGTGCCAGAGAACTCGTCTGTATCTTTTTGTCCTGGCATGCATAAAGAATAACTGAATATTCAGCTGTGCATTTGTATAATTTTATGAGTGTTTCAGCAGAGCAACGCCAACCTTGAGCAGTAGTGCCACCTGTGGGTGGAAAACTCACACACACAGTGATGTCATATAGATGTCAATTTTGCTTACCATAAAGTGTGTGTGTGTGTGTGTGTGTGTGTGTGTGTGTGTGTGTGTGTGTGTGTGAACTATCTAAACAGGCTGTAATCAGCAGACTGAGGGGAGATGGGAGGAGCTGCTGACACAGAGCTCTCATTACTGTAATTCTCTTTCTATAAACACACACACAAAGACACACAGGTTGCATTATGACTGATATATGGCTGTGTGCGTGTGTGTGTGGTCTGCAGAGTAAGATAGGCTCTCCACTCTCTGCTGCCACATGCTGCCACTCATCACTTACGAGCCCCTCCACTCGTCTCTGCCCAAATACTACACATCAGTAATAACTACTGCCACACACACCCTGAGTGAGTGTGTGCCATCTTTAAAATATTTGGCCGTCACCATATCAAATGCTACATTTTGCAACAACCAGAGAGAGAGAGAGATTGGTAATATCGGCCTAATGTACCTCTTGCAGACAGAACCCACATTGAACTTGTGTTTTTGACCTCATTCATATTAAACTGCTGCCACAGGTTAATTTCTGGTCATCATTGTTCACAGCAGTGCTGAAATCATTTGTCTGTTAATCGATTAGTCAATTGACAGAAAATTCTGGTTGATAGTTTGCCATTTATCAGTCAAAAGTGCCAAACACTGGCTGGTTGTAGCTTCTCAAATGTGAGAACCTGAGTGATGAGCTGTTATATGAATATCTTTGTGTTTTGGGCTGTTGGCTGGACAAAACAAAACATTTGAAGACATCACGTTGGGCTTTGAGAAATTGTAAAGGTCACTTTTTATTATTTTTGAACATTTTATAGACTAACTGATCACATGAATTGTTAATAGGTTAACCATTAATGAAAATAATCAATAGCAGAAATCAAAAGATTAGTTGATTAATCGGTTGGTCAATCGGCAGTGAATTAACGGATGAAATTTTTTTTCTTATTTTTCAAGCAAAAGTTCCATACATTTCCCTCCCTTCAATTATAGATTATCGTAAATCTGATATCTTTTGGTTTCAGACTGTTGGTTGGACAAAACAAGACATATTAAGACGTTACCTTGGTCTCTAGGAATTTGTGAGGAGCATTTCTTACTATTTTCTGATGTTTTATAGGCCTAACGATTAATCAGTTAGTTGAAAAAATTGCCACATTAATTGATCATGAAAAGAATCATCAGTCTGCACATATAGATTGATAAGTGCTAACAAATAATGTTACATTTCAGTTTTCTCAGCACATTCTATTGCCCCTTTTTCTTTCAATATTCAGTTCACATCAACAGCATTAAATTACATTTCCATTCCTAATAGAAATGCCTCTCCACCATAGCTTAGTAGTGTCTGAACTGCACTGAAGTAAGGTCTGGAGGAGGCTATGAAGCTGAGTATCTTTTAGAGTACATGTATCATCCAGAAAGTGTGTGTGTGTGTGTGTGTGTGTGTGTGTGTGTGTGTGTGTGTGTGTGTGCTGGTTCCCCAGGGTGTGGGCTGATCACAGCAGCATTGCTCACAGTCCTCAGCAGACCACCTGGGGCTCATCTGCCCCCCTCAAACCTACACCTCCCACCCTGTCCTGCTCCAAACGGCCTCATCTCACCTCAGGTCGCCGTTGTTTTCCCTGCTGTTGCTGTTTCCCCATGACCTTGTTACTAAAGCAGAGAATACAGACATGGCCGCCAGGCAGCGCAGGGAGGCGCTACAGAAGAACACTTTATGACCTAATGAAAGGCATCTCCGCTGCTTTTTGAAGTCTCTCAGACGTCTGCTTTCGAGAACTGCCGAACCCATGCTGAAGACAATGCAGTTTGAAGTCTCTTTTGTTGTTTGTTTGTTGAAAACATAATGCCAAAGCTAATGATGTTAAGTTGAAAGCTTGGATGAGTGATCTTGAGGGCCAAGCTGAAACCTGATGATTACTTTGCTGCATAGCTCTCTGCTGTACTGAGGATGTGTTTTCACTGTGTGCGTGCCTGTGAATTGTGTTGCACTGCCACACTTTGCTTTACGCACTACAGTGATGAAATGAAAGAAGAATTACATTGAGTCAGTGCTCTTACAATTCATTCTTGCTATGGACCAAAGACTCGCATGCAGGATTTCTCACAGTAGCTCACCCACAAACAGACACATTCACACCCACAACTTTCAGACGCCTCCGTCCCCATCAGGCCCTCTTCACTCGGGGATTTTTGGCATGTGTAAACACTGGAGCCTGAATATTAGATTAGAAAATTACCCCCACACAAATCTCAAAACTAAATAGGGACAGTGGCAGCTAATGAGAGCCAGTTGTTCTCTACTCCATTCCCATGGAAAGAAAGAAAGAAGAGAGGACAAAGGAAAGAAAGTCTGATGATGACTGCTGCCATGGAGGCCAGGATCACAGCAATTAAGACAGACCCCAGGGGTGCTTCTGTCTCTCATTCACTTTCACTTTTGCCGTAATGTGTCTTTTAATCACACCTTTCTCCACATATGGCTTTCATCTGAATGTAATCAGTTACCAAATAAAATGGTAGGAGTCTGGTTGCTGTTGCCCGGTGCTGTAGGACAAGGAGTTACTATACACTAGATGTTTTTGTATTACATACAAAGGCCATTCAGCCATTTATCAGCCACATTCGTCCTGCCAAATTCTCCATTTAGCTTTAGCCCCATGATAACTTTATCACACAATTTCAACGTCTTTACTGTCCCTGTTTTGTTTACCATGTGGCTGATATCTTGTTTATCGTTAATGATGGAAGCATTTGGTGATAAAGTCCATTCAGCAGCATCCGATTCCAGCCAAAAGATTATGTCGGATGAGCAGAGAAAGCCTGTGTATCATTTCTGAATACTTACATCATGACGGCGGAGCCACTTTTCCCCTTTGTTTGTTTTCACTGACACACTCGTGGTGTTAATCTAGAAATTGTCTTCTGGCATTTTCGAACACTTCCTTCACTGACTAATACACATCGCATCCTGCTTATACAAACAGCCAGTGTTATTGTAGTGATATGGGGTAATTCCTCTGTGTCCTCACAATCACCCCTAACCCAAGCATTGAGTTTGATTGGTGGATCTGAATCGGGGTTTTGGTTTAGATTGGTGGATCTGTTGAAGATGACTAAAGCAATAAGTCTCCCGTTGAGCTTTAAGGGTGGTGTCTGTCAGACCTTTTAAATCATTCTTGATTGCCAAAGCTTAGGAGCGGGGCATGATGGGTTTGGCGAGCTCCTCCGAAAGCCTGGAGTCGTACCGGGAAGGCCTCGGTCTTAAACCCAACGTGTTGAGCTCAACACTGCAGCCTGCTGAATGTCAGAGCTCTGGATCCAGCCCTGCTTTATTAATCAATGGCAATCCGCATTCTATTTGTGGCAAAATATTTGTAAGCAAACTGTGTGCAGTGGTAGGAGAGAACCGGTTTTGAAGTTCAATCAATTTGGCCGCCACGTCTCCCAGAGCCAGGTTTTTGTTGAGCAGTGTACTCTAGTTCCCCAGATGGACCACATTAACTCACTCTTTCACAATTTTCTTTTCGTTCTCCAGCCTTTATCATTTTGCATCTTTGTTATTGAGCCAGAGCTTTTTCAAGCCGTAAAGCAGCTGAAAACTGAAGAACTTCATCTCTGTATTCATGTTTTCTTGTCTGTTCATCTTTCCTTAGTTTGTTAGGTGTTTCACAGGCGTTCCTCTATTTAGACCAGCCATGTCATACTTAGTCCTCGCCTCTCTTCACTTCTACTCCAGTAGGTCTTTCCGGATGGAAAGTGTTCCAACTGACCCAGCGCTTTAGGAATGTCAACATGCATAAATTATTACTGTCACACGGATGTTTACTCTCCCCCCTGTATGTCACGTGGCATCAGGGGAACAAGAGAGGGTCTGACATGGTAAGCAAAATATTCTCACATTGTTATTTCTCCAGTTCTGTCCAAAGCCCAGATTGAGGGACTAAGGAATGATGCTTGGGCTCCTGGATTGTGGGAAGAGAGAACGAAAAGGATATTGTCTCTCAAGCTCCTTTGAGAAACATGCTGTTAAACCCTGGAGGAGTAAACCCACCCACCAGCATTACTGGGTGGAGGGAGCTTGTTAAAATGGCCCCACTCGGCGCCCTGAGCTTTGGAGTACGCTGTGTTTAAAATACAGTTGACAGTCACTCTGAAGCACTCGGCATCCATTTGCAAGCTCTGGGGTCGCGACCTTCCATTGCTTCTTTGTTGTGGTTCAGTTGAAGTGCATAGCAGGTTGCCTTTGTTATTGAAACAAAGTTGAATGTATTAAATGACTGCCTTTGATGCCCTTTTTTGCTTTGTGACCGCTGTTATGGCGTACAAAGAGCGGTGACTTTATATTATAAATGTCTTCCCCCCTCTGTTTTCCACAAGAAAACGAGAGAATGAATTGCGGCCTTTCTGGCGTTTGGTTAAGTATTATTGTTATTATTTTTGATTAAGATGAGGTATTTGAGCATTGAGGTTTTCTTCCATCAGCACAAAAGCACAGAGGCCTGCTATCAGCTTTATGGTTCTGGTAAACAATAGCGGGTAGCACAGCAGGGGCCTGACCTGTAAACTCTGATGTAGTCAAGATACAGAAGTTAATTTCCATGCAGCCGTCCTGCAAACAAGTAGCTCAACTGAATAGTTCTGTCAGAAAGATTTAGTAACATGACTTCCATGTTTTTCAATGGGAATTCTACTGGAGTTACAAGAGAACATGGGAAAACTGTGATGAACATTAAACAATTTTTCAACATGAAATGTAGCTCAGATTCTAGGCTGACCTCACCTGACTACTATGACTATTGCAACTGCCTGCTACTGGTTTCATTTCGGTTCAGAAATGCTACTAATTGCAGCTTGTTTTCTCTCCACAGTAACTGTCATATCTGTTAATAAACAAGCATATATTTTTACCATGATTGGAAAACCTGGGGAGGTGACAGCCAGGAATGGAAACACAATACATGTGCAGTAACTTATTTTTTTTTGGAAGAAAACATGATACAGTTAGATTTTTTGCCCTAATCTGTTTCTGGTTTTCTGTGACAACTCCGTCTCCACATACTTCAAGGTTTTCTTTGAACAACTCTGTAATTTTCTAATGATGTCAAGTTGCTGACCTATTTCACTCAACACGAATGTTCAAGTTCTTTTTATACCGCTGCCTTGACCTTCTCCCACAATTAGCACTGTTGTCACTTCCTAGTGATGTCACTCAGCCACCCTTCCCATTCACCAGTACTTTGATTATGTCACCAACAGACATTTAACTGTTTAATATCGATGCCCTGCTGCCATAATTGTTCTGTGTTTTTAGTGGCATATTGTACTTTCTCATGTAGTTCATTCATGCAACATGCCTTAAAACATACTGTACAGGCTAGTAGCAGATTTTATTTCATTTTTTAACATCTTATTTTTGTGTCATCCTTAAAATGTAGTGAACATATATTTATATCTTTTTCAGTGCTTTTTTTGCTCTGTGGTACTTTTCTTCCCTGAAGTAAACTTGGGCACCCTTGAAGCTTTTATTATATAATTTGACTGGATTCAGACTTTAGTGAGGATATGTGCCTGTTAAATAGACCCTTTTGAAAGGAATAATAGTCACCTTTGTTACTTAGACTTTATTTATTATATTCTTTCCTGTCGACTACCATGGACTTTTTTACCATCTTAAAACATCCAGATTTTCATGTTCCCTGATCTTTGAACCTGAATTGCAACCTACTTTTCATTCATCTGGAAACAATCAACTGCATATGTGGTATTCAGATGTAAAAGTTATGTTGTCATATTCAACTAGCCAGCCAACACTGTAAACGGGTGGCATTTGGATGATGTGACATTTGCTTCCGCATATTAGCCTTCCTCTACCCAAGCTGTTCTGAGTTACACTGACAGAAATAGGGGTCAGAAGTCGTACAGATGCACTCTGATATGATTGGCACTTGGGAGACTCATGGTTTCACACTTTGGGGATTATCCTCCATTTTCCAGAATGTTCTGCCTAGAGACTCTGAGGGGATGACCTCATGATTGGCCGATCGGGGTTGGTTGGGGGGGGTTGGTTGTGTGTATGTGTGTGTAGTCGCACGTTCATGATCATGATCAACTAAGTCCAGAGAAAGATTGCATTGGGATCTGGAAACAGCGCTTCAGTGCAGCCATTATATAATATAATAGAAAGTAATGGTTGGAAAAGGGGATTTCTGCTGGGACCAGGCCTGCAGCTACAGCTCATGTTTGTATTCTGAATTTATTGCCCTCTGTCAATGAATAAATTGGCGAAAGGTTAAAGAATATAGACTACAGAGCCATATGTTTATGTTTTCTCTGTATACCTGTTCTCCTTTTCAGTGAGTAGGATATAACTAAGCCCAGAAACACGGGAAGGAATCCACTTATGTGCTTTAAAACTGTAGCTGAGATCAAACCCTGGGAAAGCAACTGACTTCATGTGTGTTTATGTGTACATGTTTGTGAATGCACTGATTGCATGCATTGATTCAAACTATATGAATAACTGTATGCTGTGGTACGTTTTCTCATTGTCTCTTTTCCTCTACGCCCCCAATTGTGTTCCCCATTATCCGTTATTCCACTTGTAAGCACATCTAAATATAGACCAAGAATTTGCTTAGGGGGCACTCTCTTAGTAGTGGTGGTTAAAGAGAAGACGGGGTATTTGCTGTAATTGTAAATGCATGTGTACAGCCTAAGCTTGGGAAGAGAGACAGAGAAGCATAAAGAGTATCTGGCAGTTTCTCCTGGCTCTTGCTCTTTCCCAGCTGCTGTGCAGCTTATTTGTCCCTTCCAACGTGGGGCGCTCCTTGGAGTGGACGTTTTGCCTTTGCTGAATACCTTTTCAAATACCTCTTTACCTCAATACAAGTTTCACCCGCTTAACACAACACACATGGAGACAGGTCCAGGCCTTTTTCTGCCTTCTCTCCCCTCCCCATTGCTTGGAAAATCTTACATTTCTACAGAAAAGAAGTGCACACATCCTGTCCTCATTAGGCCAGGGAAAAGAGAGGGATCTGGCAGGGCCGATCCTATGGAAGCCCCACACATGAGCCTGGACGAACAGAACAGAACAGGCAGGCGGGCAGGCATGCAGCGGCGTTTTATATGGCTCTTGTTCTTAGCCTTTGATGACACTGTTTAGAATAGGAAATATCTAATAAGTCAAGTATTCTGTCTAATGTGCTGCCAGTGGGTTTAGTATTTGCCTGGAGGTCTTGAAATACTATCTCCGCCACAGCAATAATATACATTTAAAATTCTCATGGAGTGGGTGGGAGGGAACGATGTAGAGAGAGAGAGGGGGCAGCTGAGAGTACATGCTGTAATAGCAACCATGTGCAGGTTGGAGCAGGCGAGGGTGGGATAGGAGGGGACATACCTTGGGTCTGTTGAAAACTCTCTTTCTGTATGTCTCCTCTATTTTTCAATTTATCATAATCATGTCTCAAAAGACAGCAGTAGCTAATTGAAACCGACATTGTACCCATTAACATGGATGAGAAACATGGGGGAAAGCCCTCAATAATGGTGTTGGACATGTTTTTGGAAATGGTGGTGATTAATCGGCCCAAGTCTCCTCATGATGCACCTGACAAGCCTGCAGCTAAAAGAGGAGTGTTTGATGTGACGCAGTGGTTGAATAAACTGGAACGGCCGTATGTGTTTACGTGTGCCCTCTTTGCTTGCTCTCTTTGAATATTTTTACTTGTGTCTCTGTCGGTCTCAGCTCCACTGTATGTTGTGGGGGTGGTTTGAAGTGTTTTTTTCTCAGTATCTACAAAATATTTTCCATGCGCTTGGGAAATTTTTGAAAAGTAAACGCTTCTGTTTATTCCAGCTTTTTTTTACCCACACGTGTCAGTTCTATATAAACATGTCCAGTAATTTATTATTTGGTAGGTAGCATTTAGTTTTATATGTTTGTCTCGTTCCTGTCCCATGGGAGCCAGTGGAGGCTTCTTTATAGTCTTGAAGATGGCATGCTTTGGTAGCAGAATAAAGATGCCTGTTTTCATTGTCCCTCGAAACCCAGCAACCTACTCACATTGATTTATATCATCTGTCACTGAAAGCTTTTTATTGCCACAACGGCTGGAACTCTCCCGACATCCGTTAGTTGGAGCCAAGCATAAAATCTCGGCTGCTTTATACACAATACCACAGTCCCTGCACGAAACAATTCGATTTGCTGGGGTGAGGCCCTTTTTTAAAGACATTTCCAATATTGCAAGAAGTGCAAAATGATTTTAAAACCGCAGAAAAAGTCCCAGAGCATGCCTTTAATGTCTCTGTGGCTATAAGATGCTCTCCTTCTTTGGTCAATTTGTCCATGGTTTCAATCAAGCGAGTTATTTGGTTTGTGTCCTCTTGTAAAGTCAGGATCCAAAAAAAAAAAAAATGGTCTCATCCATTTTTATTTGATGCAATTCTAACACAGCATCTTGGTTTGGTTTGAGATAAAGCAGTTTATTTTAATGCAAATTGAATTCTGATGTTCATCACATTTATCAAGCTGTTGCACATGTTTAGAGGTGTTTGTGTTGTTACGTGGGTAGCAGCTGCTCTTTAGTGTGTGTGTGTGTGTGTGTGTGTGTGTGTGTGTGTGTGTGTATGGGGCTGTGATTCCACATTTTCAAGTATTTAAGGATGATATTGATGGTTTTTATAGTTACTAGCGGGGTACTGTGCTGTATGTGTAAATCAGTTTCTACCTTTGGAAAAGGTCTTTCACCGAGATAATTTAATAACTGCTGTTTGAGGGTGTGTCTTACATCATGTTCTCACTGTTTAACCATCACCAATTTGTTTATGAAAAAAAAAAACTGAAATCAAAACAGAACAGATGTGTGCAAACTGTGTTAGTCACCAGGTAGAATCCTGTACAGTACAAACATTAGGTAGAAGTCACATGTTTTTACCAGAAACAGAAACGTTTTGCTCTGTTAAATTATCTCCTGCTGCTAGGTGTTGTTGTCATTCTGTCTTCCTTTTCAGTTTCATTATTGTTCTACCATTTTCTCATATAGCATGAAAACTCATCTTTGCCTGTAAGGTTATGCAAATTAAAGGACTTTTTTGCAGTAAAGCCACTTTCTCTCATCCCTTGCAGCCATCTCCAGTTGACTTCAAAGCTCAAAAAGTCACCATCAGTGTGAACACAGCCTTACCTTTCACTGTTTCTGTGTTCAGGTGCGTCGATACGAGCAGAAGCGTAGCAGTCGAGACCATGCGGCAGGTGTTGACAGCTCATCACGTCACAGCGGGACTGGGCAGGACAGCGGCTTCGGCAGTGACAGCGCTCGCATTCGCATTGTCCAAATAGAGCAGCAGAGTGGGGCCAGCCACCACTGTATCGCTAGGCCCTCCCACAAGTCCACCATCACCAAGAACCTCAGCTTCATCCCTTTCGACATTTTTCTCACCGCTAGTAGGCTGTCGGTCATGACCTATGCTTGCTCCAGTCCCCCAAAGGCCCTTCCCTCATCGTCGGACACCCCCAGCACACCGGAGAAGAAGGAGCATGGGGATAAGGTAAACAAAAAGCCTGTGACATGGAAGCTCTCTCTCATGAGTCAGTTCTTGGATTTGTCAGTTGTCCATGTGTGTATAATTATTCATATCATACACAACAGCAAGTTGTGTCATTTATGTGAGGATTGTAGCAGTGTTTAAGTAGAAAGGATTATTATTCAACAGTTCAACTGTGCAATTTTGAATAACATTATGTGGTTGATGAGAGTCATTTCATACTGTCCAGATTCATCTAACTGAATTTAATCCAACGTAATGATGTGTTTTATACTGTAACATGGACTTGTACAGTTAGTCGCTGTAATATTCCCTTCAATCTGTCACAGCCCATCTAGCTAACTAAAGACTTTAAATGTATATGTATGATGCATATTAAAAAGCTTTTACACTTAGTCCGGGGTAACATGATCTAGGCAGATACAAAACTGAAATACTTCTGGGCGCCAGTTCAACACTGTCCCACACAAAATAGAAAAACAAACACATAGTTGTCACAGGCATTTAGAATTGTGAAGATTTCATTCCTGGAATGAGCAAATGAATGTCTATTTGCTCACATCTGCACTGAGTGGCCGAATTGTTCGGTACAGCCAGTACCAAATAAACTGGTGAACAGCCAGTTCCTCCAAAGAGTGATTTGATGTATATGGATAGGGTCAGTAGGATCTGTATAAACTGCATGATGCTGGCGAGTTATGATGGACCAAAACACCTTAGTAATGTTTCCAGCATCTTATTGAATCAGTGTCTCAAATAATTGCAATGAATTTTGTGTAAAATGAGGCCTGACACAGTACTAAATTATCTTTTTCCATCTACTTTAGGTGGGAAAGAGTGCTCTCAACCAGCCTGAGATCCTGTCTGAGTCTCCTCCAGCCTCGGCCTCCCCGACTCCAGATCCTGCTGCCCAGGGTTCCCTTGCTGGCCTGACCGCTGAGGACATCCTCAACAGCAACACTTCCCAGCCAGCCTCCCCGCTGATGAGAGGTAGCCTGCTCTCCCTGGAAGGCCTGCCAACTCCCAGCCGCTCCTCTGCCCGCCAAGCGCTAGGTGTGACCATAGTGAGGCAGCCAGGGAGAAGAGGGGCTGGGGACCAGGTGCTGGAACCCCTCCTGTACCTCCAGGTGATGCAGCCTTCTGCTCTGCTCAGCTGCCACCACCGCAAGCAGAGGATGGAGCTGTCTGTGTTTGACGTGGCCTTAAGAGGAGTAGCTTCTGACTACAAGTGCCTAGGTAAGAGAGATCAGAAGAGAATGGCGAAGTTTGTGTGGGGAGGAGGTACTGAATGCATCCTGTTAGAGTAAAGGGTGGGATTTGGATCTTCTGATTAAGATTGAGACCCTATTTGAAGTACAGAGAATATAACTTTGCTACCAACCCATTACACCCACAAAGGAAGACTAATAAACTAGTAAATATAAAACCTCTTCATGTTAAATATGTTTAAACCATTTCTTTTTCTGTCCTGTTCTCTTCCTTTGTACATGTCCCTTTTGTCCTCTTTTTTGTCTGTCTTAATCTCTTCAACTTTTGTCCAGATCCAGGAAAGACTCTGCCAGAGTCTCTGGACTACAATGTGTTTTGGCTGCAGACGGTAGCAGGAGACGCAGACAATAAGACGGGCATCCCTCCCCCTCTGCTCTGCCTCCAGATCAAAGATTTCCTCAATGGACCAGGTGGGGATCATGCACACACACACACATACACACACAAATGCACTGTTCAACACATACCACTTCTGTACGCTCACGCTAACATATTTGTTTACTATTTTAAAGCATCCGTTTCACATTTAATCCAATTTCAGGGGAAATGTCCACCGCTGTGAAGCAGCAAGAAGAGCACACACACACACACACACACACACATACACGCACACACACAGATCAAACACATGCCAGAGGCAAAAATACAAAGGTCTACTTTTCTGCTGTGTGCACAGATGATGAGCAGTCTAAATGACATTGCGGATGTTTTCTACAGTACTTTGAACAGCAGACTACAAGCTCCTGTGGATTTTAGTGTGTGTGTAACATCAGGCTCCCGTGGATTTGCCTTTCACAGGGTTTGGTTGTTTATTTTTAGACTGATATGATATCCATATGAGTAGCTTTAAGCTAAGGTTGTTGACCTAAGGGTGTGGTTGACATCCTATCCAAATAGAACAGAAATGAATAAAAGTGTGAGTGGGTTTTTGCGTGTATGAGTGTGTGCAACCTTGTTATCCCTGTGAGGGTTTCATGGAGAGTGTGTGTAGGCGCAGGACATCCTTCAGAGTTCAGCTCTCTGAACCCAGCAGGCCAGATGCTGCAGATGCATGCACACGCACACGCTGACACCCAGCTACGGACATATTTTGACATATAGTCTGTCTTTCTTCCACGTGCATACAATCATGAACACATACTATGCATGTATACAAAAAGGAGTTCCAGGCTGAACTGTAGGTGTTATTGATGATGGTTTGGGGAAGCGTATAGCCCCCTCGCCCACACTCATCCCTTCCTGCTGTCAGCGGAAAGCCCTCAGCTTCTCTGTCCACCTGGAATCACACCACACAACACAATGCAGCTCTCTGTACACCACAGCAATCACACAGTACAGCCGCACACCACCAATGTCCATCTACCCCTCTGCTCATTTCAGATGACGCCAGCAGTCAAATTACAGCAAGCATGACCTTTCCATGAGGCATGAATTACATCAGAGTTTCAGTCAGGTTCTGAGCTTATATGGTAAATATAATTCCTTTCTGATGGGGATTCACTGGATACAGGAGAGGCAGGTTGGTGTAGTGAGAAAAGGGAGACCTTCCTTCAACATAGAGAGTATGTACTGACCTTTGAGCTCCCTTTGGAGAGAAGCAAGAAAGAACAACAGCAGGAGATGCTGTATTGTTTCCAAAGATTAAACTTGGTTTATTTATCTATTAGAAATTGCAAAATGTTCAGCGTTGATTTTACAACTTTACGTAATTTATTGACTTGATGTTTCACCATTTCACTGAACAGAGTTTGTGCCCTATCATATCTCATTACATTGTGCTGTGGTTACATCTGATTCTAGTGTTTAGCTGAAGCGCAGATGTCAACATTGTGCAATTACAGTCAGGTGTTTCCCTTGAACTAGTAAAGAGCAGAACTCTCCTTGTCTCAGTAGGATAACTTCAATCATAATCACGTACTCACACATACAAACAACACCCTCCCAAATGAGTCAGACAGGATCCAGGCTCACTGTGAGGTTGCCCCAGGTCAGGCTCTGCTGGAAATATCTGGAATTGACCACACATGCTACTGGTTCCCCTTAACCCCATAACCCCCCCACACACACACACAGGCACACACACACATTTTCAACTGTGTGTTGTTGGTTAGATGACTCTCTGGTGGAGATAATTATCCTCTTCAGGGATGGGGGAGCAAAGGAAGAAGCTACAAAGAGCAGGAGAAGCACTGCACTGATGCTGACTTTTGTGGAATAAACTAATTCCTGTTGCTTAGACAGTACATAGAGGTCTGAAAGGTTTATCAGTCTTAACTGATGCATCAGCGTCATTAGTAAGAAGGTTCAGTAAATGTCTGGACCTGGTAAGACATGTTTTGAAGCCTCTACTCAGTCAAGTTTAATTGTTTGGATTCACCTAATTTGAATATGAAACAAAAAGGAGTGTAGGGAAGAATAAAGGAAGGATCGATGAAGACAGGATTGGGAAGGAAAAAGTGCATCCTGCGTTTTATGTATCTGTCCCCTGCTGTTTTCACAGATGGTTTATTTGCATGTGCAAGTCTTTATAACTGTCTGTCACTGTGTGTGTGTGTGTGTGTGTTCTGCGATGTGTATGTATCATGTCTGGCGGCTCTACTTTGATTCGACAATGTTTCACATTTGATTTATTTCAACGAGGCGCAAACGGAGAGCAGACCTCCGTGAGGCCATGTCTTGCTGTGTGTTTACAGCAATATGCTCGCAATTTCAGCAGCATTTATTCTGCAAGACCAATCAAAGCTGCCCTCCCAAGGATGCCGAGTGGGAAACACTTGTAACATGTGTACTGTAAACTGGATGGTGTTTCAGCACTGACCCTCACTCAGCAGCCGCTCATCACACACACACACACGCATATAAACACTACTAATGCAGATACATACAGGAAGCCACATTTTTCAGAACCAGGAGAGTTCAAGGTTTGACCAGCAAACACGTACATGAAAAAGGCTCGGGTGGGTTTGGTTTTTTTTCAACATGAGCAGGGTTCAGTGACTGACCAGCGAACACACAAACACACACATACACTTTCTTTCCCTCCCATTCTCATCTTTCCTACTCAGTTCCAGCCTTTGAGAGGGTCAGTGAGCGAGTCCAGAGATGTAACTGCTACCACTTGGAGACAAGAGAAGCAACAGGTGATAGATTAGCTAGAACAAATTGGAACCATTACTCTCGCGTGTCCCTGGTTCCCGTCAAGCTATGGGCTCGAAGAAATGTTGTCAGTTACTGTATACAAGCCTGTGCCCCTCCGAACCGTCCAGAACCACTCTAATTCGAGTCAGATGGTATCTGAGGCGCGTGTCACTGGCCTTACTGGGTCTGAGGTTTTTTTTTATGACAGTGGGATTCTACAGATACCCCTCAAAAATGATTGGCCCTACAAACACAGACATACACGCATACCCTTCACTTACAAACCCTGTGTAATTGGACACATTGCCACCTGTGTCTGACACAGGCTTTCTGCTGTCAAGAGTCAAGCGTAAATGTCAGCTAGAGAAATCAAAGGTGGGGTCGGAATGAAAACAGTGTTCGTGGTGGTTGCACACACACATACACCCAACACCAGGTTCAAAATGGGGACGGCGTCATGCATGACCTCGCCAAAAAGGCACAGTAACCTGGGTAATAAGCATATTTGATCTCCCTCACTACTTTGCAGAGAAATATACGTGTGTGTATGTGCCTCTGTCAGGCCTTGATCTCCCACTTTCTCCAGCGCTAATAGAGGCTGACACCTGAGAAGGGCCAGTCTATGATTCCCCCCAGCCTGTTCACATTAAGTCCTGTTCTTTAAAGGTATGCAAACACCAATACCACCTCTCAACCTCTAGGCTTGATGCACGCTCCTTGCACAGGCCTTCCACTGACAGTCTCCAGCTTAAAATAGCCGTTAGTGTTACAGCTGAAGTTAAGGTGTTCCCAATAAAAACCCTCATATGTGTGAGAATGCCACTGCTGGAAAAGCCCACTTTCAACTCCCCCTGCTTGGCAATGAAAGTGCCACCACATTTCTTTCAAGAATTGATATTTCCTTTTTTTAAAAATCCCTTTAGTCTTGCCCTCCTAGAGCATAACAGGCACATTTGAAAGCAGCATGAAATAAGATTGCCAATTGTACTTCCAGGTATTCTCAGTTCTTCACTTTACAGTGTTAAAGAGGTGCAGCAGTGTGTATGGTTGAGAGAAATATTTATCATAGTGCTGTGTTACATCTTAATCCATAAATATAGGATTTTGCAGCTCAGTCTGTAAAACTTATAAGTCTGTCATGGCTTGTATATATAATTTTTTTTCTTTTCTTTTCCTGTTGTGAGGTTTTAGATTCCTCGTTTTATGCCTTCTTTGCCTGGATAGTGAAACCACATGGAACATCACTGTAAAGGTTCGCTCGCACACACTCCAGTATCAGCTCCAGAAAAACAACCAAATGTAGGGAAATGACACAGATGTACTCCGCTTGAAGCCATATAATGCTGTGATGTTATTTTATTGGAATTCTTCTAAAGATTAATCTTTTGACATTGCTCCGCTGCAGTAAAAATGTGTTCCATCGGTTACTGGATGAAGCCGGAGGGAAGCCATACAGATGCTGTGTTCCCCTTCCTTTTCAGTGTCCTCCATGGATCGCTCTTTCTGAGTTCCCATAATTTAAAATCCAGATACACTATCCTGCCGAGTAAAGTGACTTCCCTTAACTGATCTGTCTATTCCTTAAGGAATTCATAAATTTAGTGATAAGTGTGTCAGTCGGCTGAACTGCAGTATGTTGCATGTCTCAAGTCATTTAATGCTTTAATTACTTTTCTCATTCATCATAAATATTGTCAGTTAAAATAGTTTTGGCCAACAAACATAAATCTTTTTGAAGGAAATGATAATATCCTTACCTGCATGATTTACAGTTAACAAGAAGTTGCAGGGAATATCATTGCTGCATCATTTTCTACTACTCTGCTCCTTGAGTTATGAAAGCAAGTGCTTGCATGAATGCTAAAAGCTGTATGTGGTAGCTCAGTTCATAGGAGGAGACAACTCCTCCAACCATGTCCAGATAAGGTCTTGACTTAGTGTTTCTTGGTTTTTCCAAATTTGTGAAAAAACTAGTATATGCTACATAATGTATATATTTGAAACTTCAACTGTTCGTATTCATGTTTTTGAGACAGTAGGAAAGATGTGGCAAGAGTGATTCCAGGCCACCAAAGATGTACTGTACATCAGACTTTTTACTCATGATTAATGTCTCAGATCAAGTAAAGGTTACATGTCGGTTAAGTATTAAAATCTTGGGGTTATAGCAAGCTGTGTCCACAACACTGCTCACTCAGGCCAGGTAATACATCCCTTATACAGTCACACCAGAACTAGCTTGGTGTTGGAGGTAGGATGGGTTTTTTAGGGCAGGGGAAGAGAGGGACCTCGGGAGGGATGACAATCGATAATGAGGACCAGGTCTCCCTGTGCGGAGAGCCAGGCAAGGCCCCGGCACTGGCCCTGACTGGGTGATCAGAGACAGCTTTATGTGATTACAGAGGGGGGAGGGGTTGATTAGATTGAGGAGTGGAGGAAGAGTAAAAGATAGAAAGGATGGAGAAAGAAGCAGAAGGATGGGCTGCATGAAACGGAGGGAGAAAATGAAAGGGTGAAAGAAGAGGAGAGGGGAGCAGAGGAACCTGGATGAACAGCTGCATACTCTGGAAAGTTTCTTGGTGATAAGTCAAGTGGAAATGATAAGCTACATTGCACAGCACAATTCCACCTATCTTTCCTCCAATTCCTCTCTCCAGCCATCCTTCCATTTGACCATGTCCCTCACTTCCACTGGATTAAATGAGAAAGAATCCTGAGGGCAGAGTGTGTGTGTGTGTGTGTGTGTGTGTGTGTGTGTGTGTGTGTGTGTGTGTGTGTTGTTGTACGAGGAGATCAGACCATATGCATACTCTGTGCTCAGTGCTGACGAACATTCTGCTCCACTTTCTCTTTTTCCTTCTGCCAACCTGTGGAGCTCAGTGGTCGTCATATAACTGTATGAATGTATAACTGGGGCGTGTGTGTGTGTGTGTGTGTGTGTGTGTGTGTGTGTGTGTGTGTGTGTGTGTGTGCAAGATGTGTTTTTGAGCTGCAGTGTTTTGTACTGTCTCCCTGTGGGTCTCAGACAGCTGCCTGGTTGGAGAATGCTTTAATTACTGCATGTGAGCCCCCTTCCCAAAGCGTTCCCCTGAGGAGATGGATGTCTGCAGATGTAATGGCACACTGTTCCTTTATGTCGTGCTGTGTAGATGTGCATTTATATGCATGTGTGTATATATGCATTTGTTTACAAACACTTGTATATTTGTTCTTTTTCTACGTCTCTGCTACGTGCGGTTCTTCTCTTAGGTCCTACACTGATTGAAGCCACTTGTAGGAGCAATTAGGAGGAGAAAAAGAAATAGAATGAGGAAGGGCAGGTGGGCACTCCAACACTCTATTGTCTTGTTAGCTGTAATTGAAAAGGAACCGTTCCTGTGCTGTAATTATGCCCGGTGTTGTTGTGTTGTTGATACTGCCATCTGTTCAAAGTAGGCAGGTCTGTGTGAGCATGAAGTTTGTGAAACAGGCCCTACGTTTCTGCAGAGTACATGGTTGACTACAGTCCACTGCTGCATGTGAACACAACTTGGTTTGGCGGCTTTTGTAGAAAGGGCATAGCTCTCAGCTAACTTGACTCCATGTGCCCTAATTAACAATGGCTGCAGCAGGTAGCCGTCATTTTAGAGCTAGCTGTAATGTACAGTCGACGTCCTGCTGCTTTTAGGCTTGCTGCTCACTGACTAGAGATCATTCAGGGCTCTGAAAACAGTAAATACTTATACTCTCACAAAAGCTTCAGGTGCAAATGTCCTTTTTGGAAACATGGAAATTCAATCACAGAATAAAGTGATCAATTAAAATTTGTGTTGACATTTCCATTTAATGATAATAATGTGTCCTTAAGCTCATGCAGTCTGGTGATTCTCACAGGCAGGATGATAGACAGTCTGTTATATTAATCAGAGGTCAAAGGTCAGAGTTCAGACATCAGGCTGACAGATGACCTATCTCACCCAGCACCTAATTTCTCCTGGTATTAGTCTTCTCGATTGATTTCCTCTTATTCAAGTGAACCTTTCAGTCTCTTTTTAACATAAAATCACTGGTTAATGAGCTCCCCTCATCATTAAAGCTCCACACTAGCCTGTGGTTGTGTGACAGATTCACTGTAGACATTGGGCCAGGGAAAATGAAAGATTGGTTCAAGGTAGTCGCATTTTGGCATTGTAGATATAGAAATATGGGGTAGAAATGTGAAGCATGACAGAGCACATAAATCCGATCCACTTTTTTTCTCCACAAACCGACCAGAGCTGCAAATCTGACACAGTCCACCCATATAATTCCAATTTTCATATATCACACATTCACATATAAGACAGCAACTCTTATATCTCTCATATTCATGTGTTTAACCTTTCGTAAACTTTTAAAATATGCCAGTTTTTCAGAATTCAACGGTAAATCATCAACTTTTAGAGGCAAACCCATTCTTGTGCTCCTCAACAGATCACAACCCGGACTCCTGTTGCTGTTTACCCTAAAGGTCTCTGCATTCATGATATTGTCTTATTTCCCAAGGGATGGTCCATGACCCCTGTAATTACATACATACACCTGTGTACACAGAGACAGACATGCACACATGTGTACACACAGATACATGCATATTACACATCACTGCTCTGATCAATACGGCCACAAATTGTCAGCATCACATCTGTGCTGCGCCAACATCACGCACTCTCATCAGGAGGTCACCATCCCACCTGCTGGGACGTTGACCTCCTTATCAATTCAAGATGAAATAGAGCGTGGAGACTGAAAAAAAGGTAAAGCACTTGATTTTAAATGCAGCAAAATGAACCATGCTCACGGGAGATGGGGTCCGCTCCAGATGTATTCTGTGAGAAATGATTGGTTCACATTCTGCGCTGTCTGTTCCTGCAAATGTGCTCCGTTGCGACTGACAAGATAAATTACAGACATGACTTGTTGTGGGGATTCATCTTTCTGTTGTTGACTCTGGGTCAATACGGTAGATTTTTCTCTTTCTCCCCCTCTTGTCCTAGTCTGACCCTCACTGAGAAAGTGAGGAAGGGAGACAAAGATTTTTGAAAGGCTGATTTTCTCAGATATCCATTTTCTGAAGTAGCTGTTTTCAAGACTAAATCAACAACAGAAAATCTACAGCTTTTTAGACTCAGCTCAATTTTTTTCTTCCTCACATATTTACTCCTAACTGCTGTTGTTTTCCTAATCCCCCTAATTATTACTCACTAACAGTAGTCAAGGTCAATTGCTCTTCTCCTGGCTGTATACTGAGCACTAACTGCGCTTCTTCTGGCTGTATTTGGAGCCGTAACTCTCTATGACCCTGTGCTAACAAGCAGGTAATTTGCCAAACAACTCCCAAATCCCTCCTCTGCGGAGCTTCATTAAATTTGCATGTTCTCCAAGAGCCTTTTTCAATTAATTAATTTAGGGGCGGAGGGAGTGGGGGAGTAATGTGATTCCATGAAGCCAGTTATACCTTCTCAGGCCCTGATGGGTATGAAAATATCAAGACTGGGTTGAAATCAAGAAACCCTACTTTACATTTCATCAAAGGTTGTCTTGATCAGTGATTTTCTGGAGATAACTGAAGCAGTGGATTCTTGTTTTCCATTTTAGTCTGCCTCTCATTGTTCTGTCTTTATTTCTCCATCTTCCTCCCTCTCCATTCTTTTTACCCATTGTCCCTGATTGTGGTGCCATAACCACAGCTGGTCCTCAACACGGAAGATAAATCAACCAATTAGGGTGTATTATTTTAAGGGCTTGGTCCAAATGCACCAAATCAGTGCTGGCGACTGGAACTGCACCCCACTGAAACTCCTCATATTAATCATGATTACCAACAGGCCTAGCGAGCTGGGAGAGAAAATGAGCTTTTAATTGGGATTTGAGGAGAACGGGACGGGAGTGTCGTCTAACGAGGGAAGAAGAGCGAGGCCACGTGTGTGTTCTCCACCCTCAGATGTAATAGTTTGTGAGGAGAGAGAAAATCATTTTTTTCACCAGCTTTTGTAAAAACTGTTACAAAAGTTTGTTTGTTTGGTCAATTTTCAGTGCATATTCCTGTCTTTAAGGTAACAGTAGCTATATTTGACTGCATGCATATGGCTTTAGGGTAAATCAGCCGTTAGTGGTACCCGCTGTGTGTGTGTGTGGGTGTGTGTGTGGTTAGCGGGGAGCTGTCAAGCTGGCTCCTGGGGGATACTTATGGCCGACAGCAACATGTAATCTAACATGGAAGACATACTTGGTAATTACCCACTCTAGGCCCTTTTGGGAGCTCTTTGAGTGACAGCCTGTCCATCTGCATACATGTTAAAGCTCATATGTGGCTTGTAGTGTGCGTGTATGTGTGTGTGCGTTTGTGGACTGGATCTCTACCTTTACTCGCATACCCTGCTATTTGACAGCAGATTGTGGACTTTGAAAGACAAGGCCATATAACCCCCATCTCTATTTCCTCTGACCAAATCCCAACCCCCCCCTTCCATTTATCCATATCTCTCACTCAATCCTTCTCTTTTTCTTCATCTTCCTCAATCCCTCTCTCTTTCCCATCGCTCCAGATTTGCTCCTGTAGACTAATGAGAGGGGAGAGGATGACACTTATTTTCACAAGATGAATGATCCCTCGTTTGAATCAGAGGAGAGAGAGAGGAGAAAAAAAAAACAACACCAACACGTTTAGGGCCTTAATTGCTTTTTTCCCCCCAAAGAAAGTCAAATTAACATTTAGATGTTCAATAAATGTTTTGTGTGTATCAGTGCTGTTCTGTGTGTGTGTGTGTGTGTGTGTGTGTGTGTGTGTGTGTGTGTGTGTGTGTGTGTGTGTGTGTGTTCAGATGCTGCTGGTGTACGGGTTCATTGAGGAGCCAAGGCTGTTGCTGCATAGTGGAGGTGGAGGCCAGCACGCGCACATCCGTCCCACAGCGTTGACTCGTCAGTTGGCAAAATGCCAACCAGGGCTGCTGGTGGCTGCCATGGTGGCTTTACACGAAAACAACAAAGTTCAGCTGGAACAGGCTGACCACATATTCAAGGTGTGTGTGTGTGTGTGTGTGTGTGTGTGTGTGTGTGTGTGTGTGTGTGTGTGTGTGTGGAGTCATTGTGTCAGCTGAGGACTTGGCTGTATTTTCCTCTGTGAGCTCTGTGTAGGTGTTGAGGGAACATGTCATCAGAGGGATGGAGGTGTTTGGGGTTTGAACTGTTTATGGAGGAGGGCTAAGAGGGTATCAGTGCGTGTGTGTGTGTGTGTGTGTGTGTGTATTCAGGGTTATGTGTGTGCATTGCCCTGCCATTTACCTTTTGGCTCACCTAAATGTCTGCGCCCACTCGTCTTTCTTCTCCTCCCACTCATCCTCCTGCCCTGCTCCTCGTAGCCCCTGTAAGTCACTGAGGTATTTCCACAGCAGTGTGTCAGTGTTAATATTTACTCTGATCTCATGGTTGGACACAGGAGCTCCTCCTTGTCGCCCAGCGTACACCTCTCATAACTCATCGGCCATGTTTACAACTGTGAATGCCACAACTAGATGTATGAAAATGGAACTGGCTAAAATAAAACTATTGCAGATCATTATCGTTTTGTCTGAAGCATTTAAACAATTAAGTTTGTAACTGAGAGGAGGCCAAATTTATGTTACCTTTGGTATAGTGTTGCATAATTTACACATCTAACAAAGAAGAAGAATAGCATCGTGGGATGTTTAGCAAACAGTAGTTCATGCTGTGGAAGCCACTTTCTGATTAATTTAGGGAACTTTTGAGGGCGCTAGCTAATGCATCTACTTCACACTTTAGACCCTCAAATAAAACAGAAGACAGTAAAAACACTTGTGTAACTAATAACATTAATAATTGCTCCATTCAATTTTGGTGTTTTAATGCAGGGCCTGGGTGTGTGTACATGATTCCAGGTACCAGGACTTGTACACAGCCATCATTAATGTTATTGATTAAACCTGCCTACCTATCCAGGTCCATATTTCTTTTTGGCAAAGGTTGAAATATGGATATAGAAACCAAACCATCCTGCATATCATTGCTGTCCTGTGAAAACCCTGTACTTCCACAACATCAACGTTTTAATGAGCGGAGAAAAACAAATGTGTTTTTAGCTTTGTGACAATGCATTTTTAGATAATCCACCGGGTTTCAAAATGGTTTGGATCTCAAGAAGTAGGTCATCTTTCTGAACCTGTAAAGGAACAAAATTAATTTCACTTCATCTGAAAAATTCAAAATCCCCAAATGTGAAGATGCATGGCTTTCATTGGACAGCAATAATGTGGAAATCTGACAAAATAACATTCACAGTGTGTTTTATTCAGGTCTTAAAGTGAAATCACCCCCAGTTACACCTTTTTTCCTGGTTCCCATTTTAACTGAACCTGAAGCAGCTAAATGGAATTCAGCCGTCATTCATTTTATTATTTATACCTGTAACATGTCAAAATGTCTTCTGTAAAAGAGGCCTATTGTACACAGTATTTGTGTGGACTGTATTTTTTACAATGCATCGTGGGATATTTTGAGTCCACTATGGATATAATAATCCTCGCTAGACATTTGGACAACACTGCACAGCAGTGAAAACACTATATACTGAACTGTATAGGAAATAGTAAACATTTTGGGACACAGTATAAGAGTCACATCCTTTATACAAAACACAACCTGACATAGTGACTGCAATGCATTGTGGTCTATTGAGGCTCCAGGTCCAGCCTCTTCTGAGAGGAGTTTCCTCTTGTGTGATTGCTGAACAAAATTTCCACTTTAGAAAAATGGCCTTGCTCTTTTATTCACAGTCAAACTTATACTGACTCATTAAGAAATTTAAAAATTAAACAACAATCTGATATCTTGTCCATGAAAATACACCACAACAAACAACAGAACGATCCCAGAAAGTTGTTTTCTGTTTTAGGGTGAATTCTTTTCTTTAATCTATATGTCTACGTGCGTGTGTGCTTCTCTGTGCAGGAGTATGTGTGATGTTAGAGTGTTTATCTTTTCAAAGCGGCGTCTCCATGGAGCTGAGTTGTCTCGGTCAAACCTCTGGGTCATGGGGTCGTGAACCCTGGGTAAACTTCAAGCTGCTGCCTCCCAGCAGGAGAGAGAGGCCCAGTCAGTCTGTTCAGCAGATCAGCTGCAGATCTACTATAGTGTTGCACTGAACATAAACGGCACAGTGTAGGAAAACAAAAAACAAGAACATTTTTGTTGCAGCATGCGTCAAGGTTTAGGTGAAACTTAATTTATGGAAATCCTGTTTTTGTGTCTCATTCACAACTGGGCTTTTTTATTATTTTTTAGGCTACAGTTTAGGCATATATCATGTTGACAGACCTCTGGATGTAGACTTGCAGGGTTGCTGAAAAATCCCCTTCACATGAAGGCCACAAAACACGCAACCTTGTTAGTATGATATTTTTATTGCCTATTGTCTATTATCCCTCTCTAACCCTCATCAGAAGGAGTTTTAAAGTACTTTATCAGTCTTTCGATTCTGTCTTGTGTCTTGTGTTTCTCCCGATTCATTGTTTTCTCTGCTATTACAGCGGACTATCAGACTTTTAATTGGCCCCTGGCAACAATGTGACAGTCGATAGAGCAACGACCCTCATTAAACACCTATTTCACTTCCATTTGGTATCAAAACTGAAAAAAAACAATCAGCAGAGTCTGACTGTTGATTGAGAACAATGATGATTTAGTTAAACTGAGAATCCAATGCCTCAGCACAGAAAAACACCTTATCCAGTCGATCCTACAGGAAAAAAAGAAAAAAAAGAAAAGCTGGCTCCTTTTCTTTATCCTCAAAGCAGGATAACAGCCCGCGTTAGGGGAATATCCACGCCTGCCAATTGCAGTAATGGCCCCTAATTCCAAATTAATTCAGTCTAAATGAACTGTCAGAGGGAGATTGATTTGTTGGAGCTGCTGTCTTGATGAGTGCTGTCGTGGGAGGGGGTGATTAGGCGCTCAGGCCTGCGTCGCTCTCCCACAGCCTGAGGCTATCAGGCTTCTTTTTTTTTTAAGCAGACCTGGACCTGAGCAGTGACAACACCAGCTGTTTCTGGGATGACAGGTAAGGGGACACGTGGCCACTTGGGGATGACGTCCACTGAGTAGGTGGAAGTGGGGACCAAGCGATCTGGGGCAAATTTTCTGTTGGAATTGATGGGACAATCTGACGCTGAGGGGGAGGTTGATGAGGTTTCTGAATAGTGTGTGTGACTTGTATAAAAAGAGAACTTCCCACAAAAAGGGCTCAGAATTACCCCCAAAAAGATCACCTCATTTTCAATTACTTCCACAGTCTTGTGTGTTTCTTTGTGTTTCATCTATAAATTGAATTCCAGCCTCCTCCACACCAAAAAGTTCCTTCTGCATATAGTTTCAGGCTTTTTCTATGAAGACAACCTTATTAATAGGCTCTCTTCAAAGTTAATTAGCTGTGGAAACGAGGCCAGGGGCACTGGCGTTTCTACCCCAGAGGACTTTGCTATCCCCGCTGATTCCCGGGCTAGGCTAATTATTTCCCAATAACCTTACTTACTGGCCATGCTCCCTCCTCTGGGCCTGAGCCTAACAAGCGTCACCCTCCGAGTCGATAGGCTGTTCTGCTTGGAAGTTTTTAGCCACCTGCCTCCCCGCATGCCCGCCACCCCAGAGATGATTTCCTCCTCTTCCTCCTTCTGAGAGGAGGCGAGTTCAGAAGCTCTCAGAGCCCCAAACATGTGGAGGCGAGAGGGTGGTGGCTTTCTACAGGCGCTGCTGTTTGATGTCGGAAATTAAATTCCTTCAAATTCGCCATTAACGCTATTACTTAAAGTATTGGACACACTCCTAAGTATCCCAATGGCATTATGTCTGCTGTCATTAATTTTGCCCTCTCCTGTAGCTCTCCCTGCAAATATCTATATCAAAAAACCTAAATAGTTAACCTTATTACTCTGGCTGTTTATTTTGACTGTTTATTTACTTTCTTATTTATATATTTCCTCTCCCACACCCAAAGCAGAATTGTCTGCTCTCATATACCCGCACATATGAATAAATATGGCCCACATACATATTCTGAGGGCTGAAAAGCTGTTTATCATGCAAAGAGGGAACATCAGAGGCTAAGAGGGGAGGTGGCTAAAATAGGCCTAGCTATTAGAATAGATATTAGAATATATTAGAATATTGGAAATTAAATGTGAACTTGTGATCCTTTGACATATTTGAAGATGAAAGGAGAGAGAAACTAACTCTTTAAAGACCAACATTTGAGATAACAGTAAGGCTAACCGTGTAAAATGGCATTTTCCAGGTGAAAGTCATGATAATTATTGAAATGTAGCATCTCACCATTTAGAGCAGACATAAATAAAGTCAGTCTTTAATTTATAATATATTTTTCTCACCCTTTATACTGTATGTATATACTTAATTACTGCATGTGTTTGTTTCTACAGGAGTGTTTTTCTCATTCAGCCATACTGCATTAATCCCCCTTTAAAGCTGTCCCATTACAATCCTCACTAAGCACACAGCCTGAGGCCACCGCTCAGAAGCTGCACTGTACACACACTAATGGTCAGAGAAACATGTTTTTCTTCTTCATTGATACCGATCATAACAGATTAAATGCGAGGTTTCTTCATAATAACTGAAGGATGCATGACACATATCTTTGGTAAGTTGGTTGTTTTTTGCACTCTTGTCATGCATCCAGCTTTAAGTGCCGTTAATGCCCGACAGCATCCGGAACAACACAATCTAAGAGATGTTTGTCAGATGAGAAAAATATCGGCCTTAGACGTGAGATGTTACTTTGTTGTTCTTTTAATCTTTTGCTGCCGCAAATATTTTCATCAGATCAAGCACAAAGTGAGAGTTGAGAGTCAAATAACTTCTTGAGGTTTTAGTGGAATACATTCAAAACACGTTTAGATCATGTACAGCTTTCAGTATCAGCACACATAATCTAATGAAGCTCTAAAAGGATCTTGGTTGTGGTATTTGGTGTCATATTTGAGGAAGGTGACCCTTGTCCAGTGTACAAAATATGACCGATTTTATTTTAGAGAACTAAAAAGCTCCTTAGAGCAAGAAATGTCTTCTCTTCATAATACTCTGTTTTCAAACAGATTTATAGTGTCTTGGTGAACATTCAGTACTTTTGTTTAGCCTCTATTACTCAGACAGATTCGCACAATCGTATTTCATAATCACATTTACAAAGAAACTGAGATGAGGTAAATAGAATTGGCCATGTTACATGTTTGCTCTTGTTTGAAATGACCAATAAAAATATGATATATCTTTTTTTAAATTAATGGGATAAAACATACAAAAGCATCAGTGTCCTCCTGTAATGACAGGCTGCAATTAACAGTCTAATCAAATAAGTAAAAAATAAATAAATTGGGCTCCATGTTGGAGTTGTTTTAATATCATCAGGACGAAATCTTGTTTATCCGTTTGACTTTTAAGAGTTTAAAATTTGAGCACACACTGCTAAAACAGTGATGGACTTTCACTTTCATTGGCCCTGATGGTCTGATGAAAGGAAGAAGTTTAACTGCAACGCTGAAATTAATTATATTTCTTGGAAAAAACAGTAGTTTATTTATTCAGATGTATACAAATCAATTTAGTTCTTCCTTATTTGTTAGTTGCATGAACTGGCTAAGAAGACATGTTTTCAAAAAATGTATAAAACCTTTACATTATAACTATAAATATTTTTGTGAACATCTCCAGGACTAGGACCACTGCATGATACAGGTAACCTATCTGCTGTTGGAGGACAGCTTATAGCCATAAATAAGATTCACATCTGCATGTCTTAAACTGCACCGCAGTATCAACTTTTTCAGCTTGCAATCTCAGCTCGTTCTAATTAAGTTCAGTTGAGTTTCAAAGATATATATATGTGTGTGCGTGTGTGTGTGTGTGTGTGTGTGTGTGTGTGTGTGTGTGTGTGTGTGTGTGTCTGCCCATCACATGTTCAGCAGCCCTAACACCTATAAGCCAGTGAAGCGTGTTTAACCTAAATCACATTGCTACATCCCCTCACAGGCCCACACATTGACAGGGTCAGCTCAGTTGACTTGAGGTAAAGTGGGATGCCTGTGTATGTATGAGTGTGTGTGTGTATTTCATCTTGAAGGGTGTAATAAGGATATAAAAAAAAGTCCTACTCTGCCAAAATGGAGGATACACCCCTTTTGTCCTTTTGCTGTATGTATTCCCCACCCCTTACCCTCCTCTACATTATACACACACTGTCTTGACCTGAGCTTAAAACAGCTGCTCAAGCTTATATACTGCTAATTAGCTTTTCCAAATACGTTCTGGAGGAAACATAATTGCTGCCTGGATAGCATCCACTGGCAACATTTTTCCCATCCAGGGAGTGTGACGTCTTTGTACTGCTTAGAAGTCATATTGAGGAGGTCACGGTGGGTTGTTGGCGTACAAAGCACAGGACTTGAAGACTTATGACCTTGGTTTGTGTCCTGTGTCCTACATGCCGTTGGGTTTAGGCAACTAAGACACTTGGTAAAGTTTAGGGAAAGGTTGTGTTTTTGGTTTAATATTCAAAAACTAGATGCAACTCTTGCTATAAGTCATCATTTACTTTTTTTATTTATATTTAACCAAGACCACAATCTCTCCCTAACTTTGACCAAGCAGAAAACGTTGGTGTCACACACATATACCCACTACTATAAATATGATTTCGGATTTCATCATCATGAAAAAGAACTTTAACTTAAAGCTAAACTTCAAAAGGCAGAGATGCACACTTACTGTGTGTTCAGACAGAACACAAAGCAAATTTTAAGATGTGGCAAAATCTATAATCTCAAATAAAAGTTCTTCCTGTTGTCTTAGTAAGAGAGAAGTCCCTCCTTTGCATCATCCCCCTCTCCTCCCCTCCATCTCTCTCCCTCAACATTACTCTGCGTGAAGGCATGGCGGCATGACTGAGAGGCTGAGCTTTAACAGCCGAAGTTCAAGGCAGTGTGTGTGTGTGTGTGTGAATGTGTAAATCTGTAGCTGAATGTGCTCCAGTGTGTGGCCATTTATTTGTTTGTGTGTGTGTGTTTATGTGCTGTTGTTTTGCTATCCTTGAGGGAGCCAGTCTGAGATTTAGACCTTCAGACTGAGGACATTTTTTTACAAATTGAAGCCATTTTAGCTCCCTAACTTCAGAGGAAATATTCCTCTGAATTAAGGGTTCCGAAATTTAATTGAGGCTAGAGGTAGAATTTGTTCAGGTTGAGGACCTCAGTTTAGGTTTAAGATTAGAATAAGTTTTAGTTAAGTTCCTTTTTTTATTGTTTGCAATTTGAAACAAATTAATTTATTTAAACATTTTTATTCCCAGTCCCAGCCCTGGCTGAAAATCAAATACGGAGAAAAGAAGGCTCTCTGCACACTTCAATTGCTTTTCTGTATTGATTCATCATCTTCTTTTTTTTGTGTGTGAATTGCATTTCCCATGTGTCCTTGCATTGAAAAGCACAGGTGTGCTCTATTTGATGTCATTATGAGCTCTGGGATTAGTAGTGATGAAGGTTCTGGTGACGGAAAGCTTGGCTTTATCATTATATGCTTGCATTGGACCTAAATCTGCGGAGCCTTATTATCTTAATTGTCTCTCAACATATAAAAAAGAAATGCATAAAATAAATAAATAAGTTGCATCACATGTAGGGAGAGAGAAGAAAGACAGAAGAAAGCAGGAGAGTATGGAGTCTTACATTAGCCTATATTAGAAAGAAGCCCCTTGAAAAGCCCCTTGAGGCAAACCGTGATTTGTGTTACTGGGTTATATGAATAAAATTGACTTGACTTGAAACCTACATGCATATATCTTACTTTAATAGTGATCACCAGAGTAAGGTGAAGTTTAGGGTGAGATTCAATGCTCGGCTTGTAGTGGAGAATGTTAACGATAGGGTTAAAGGACTGATGCAAACTGTAGACCTAATTTACACCTGGTTATTAGCATGCGATCTGATACGTTATCTGGATATTGACATCTGATCATTCAGTAGGCCTTTGCATTCACAACATGTATAAATAAACATTCTCATTATCTCGATTCTTTCCACAGTGTGATCGGACCTCAGTATTCAAATTTGGTAGACAGAGCAAGTGGACTACTTATTGTCCTTTGCTGAGGTCATCTGTCGCTTTTTGCCCGGCTTGCTTGAGAGAGCAGAGTTACGTGACCTTTCAACAGATTTTTTTCTTACAACTTACATTTACACCTGGCTGAGATCCGATCGCAATGCAAGTCAGACCACCTCCAGATATGGTCTGTCTGGTCCGATAGCATTCAGATTTCAATGCATTCTGCATGCATTTACACCTGTAGGGACAGTAAAAAGGCCCTTACGCAGTAAGTGTAGTATGCCATGCATGTGTGTGTGTATCCTTGTGGTCATTGATCATCTGCACAGGCAGGGCAGGGGGAAATGGGAGATAGGCATCACATGTTCGTCTGTTTATCAGAGCTGAGGCCATTCCTCACCTCGCTCCCTGTGGCAGGCAGATGAAGGGGAGCAACAGCTCATACCATCCATGACTCTCTCTCTCTTTCTCCATGTCTCTTTACGTTCTCCCTCTCTCTATCTCTACAGTATATTTCATTCTATCTCTTTCTCTCACTCTCTTCCTCTCTTTTTTCTGTCTGTAAGCACTCTCTCCTCTCGCCATCTCTTTCTCTCCCACTTTGTCTCTCTGTCTCTTCTTCTCCATGTTTGAAGTCTTCCCAGATCCCACAGCAACATATGGAGAGAGAGAGAGAGAGAGAGTGACTCACTGAGACTAAGGGAAAGAAAGAGAGAGGGAACACATTGCATGATCAGTCAGGAGTTACAAGGGGTTGAGTGCTGGAGGGTGGCTGGTGGTGAGGATTGAGAAATATATGACAGATTTTCTTGTAAACTACCCAAAGTGGGAGTCTAGAAAGTGCTGTCTCTCGCTGTCTCATGCTGACAAACATATTAGTCACTGCATTTTTTTTTCTGCCGCACACACACATACACACAGACATAAGCGCCATGGGTGCTCATTCTTTTCTTTCTCCCTCTCTCTCTCTCTCTCTCTTTTCACTTCTTTGCTCTCTTTCACCAACACACACTCCTACACACAAAAACTTTCAAAGTCACACTTCTCAAGCACCTACTCTAGGGGAATGAGTGTAGATGAAAAAAACATCCGGCTTTCCACTCTGTGTGAAAGCCTGACAGATGTCCGTGTGTGTGTGTGGCCACGAGGCGGGGAGAAAAAATAGAGAGCGAATCTGTGTATGGAAGGCAAAAATACAAGGAGGGAGTGGGTCTGCATGTGTGTGTGTGTGTGTGTGTGTGTGTGTGCGGGCACGCGTATCTGGACACAAAGACGATGGCTTGGCTCAGTTTTCCTGTATAAGAACAGTACAGCACAGGTGTCATTACAGCTGCCTAATATAAGCTGTCCTTATATGTGTTGAACACATGGATGCTTAAATGTACACACACATTTTTAAAGGTGCTTTATGCTGAACGTGAATTAATGATTGACTACAAGAAGCAGCGACTGAGTCTTTCTCTACTGCATTTTTGTCGTTATACCCCATTTTGTCATTTTCCCGTACCTACAGTAGGAGATGTCTAAATTTTTTGTATATGATTATGCAACATTTTTAAATTCATAATGTTTGGGAAGAAATTTCCTGTTAAATCCTCATATTTACTGCATGAGGTGAGGAAGTGTACATCAATTAGGACTTAATTTAGCATGCAAAATGAACATGCATAGCTACTGTTTGAAAGCCAGGTTTGTCCGTGCCAGTTTTTCTCAGGGCCAAACGTTGTTCAGAGGGTCTGTACAGTATATAGTTGAGGTTTTTTTCAGTCTTGAATCAAGCTCAGACAAAAAGATACACAAACTATCTCTGTCTTTTCCCTTCGCCTTGTCGAAGCAGAGCCAAAAGCTGACTGCATCAGTAATCAGTCATTGGCCATGCAGGGTTCCCGGTCAGGAGCTTCTCTGCTGTGGAATTCATCAGCACATGGAACCAAGGGCAGCACTTAGGGGAGTTATCAGCCTCACCAGACAGCTGGCCATGTCTGCCACTGCTATTAGCGCGCATGTGAACACACACTCGCACACACAAACATGCAGACAGGCATGCAGTGAAACTCTCTTGATCTCATATTTAGTGTAAAGAGAGCGTATAAATACATACACAGAGACCTTTGCACATATGGACTTACAGAAAGGAACATTCATAAGCACTGAAGGTGAAAATACACAAATAAAGTAGACAATATTGAAATAATACAGCGGCTGATGCAAGTCCGGCTTTACAGCTTTACATAAAATGTCTCTGAAAGCCTTTTTAACTAGTTGTGCTAGCACACTCTCACGCAAATTGAACACAAAGGCCCACCAGCACTCACATGCGTCCTCACATCCCTAGTGCCAGCGAGGGCTTATTCATTTAGTGGAGATTCTCTGTTTTTGCTCACTCTTGTGGGTTTGGTCGAGGCTCACTGATCCCCCCTGCTCCTCTGAGCCACTATTCCCTTTACGGTATAGCTCAGTGTAGGTAGCCCTCTGGAGGAACAAGGGCAAAAAAGTGGTACAGAATGATGGGAGGAGGGTAGATTAAGAGATGACGGGGGTGAGGGATGAAGAGAAAAAGGAAGAGAATACAAGATGATGGAAAAAGAAAGGAGAAGGAGGGAGAGCAAAGTGAGAGAGGGGAAGGGCACGAAAAGAGAGAGTGTGTGTGTGTGTGTGTGTGTTTGTGTGTGTGTGTGTGTGTGTGTGTGTGTGTGTGTGTTTCTGTCACAGGCCACTTTTCAGGACAGATTTGAGATTATGTGCACACCAGTTGTCTGCGGATGACTTGTGTGAGCGGATAAAAAGAGATGTCCCCAATTTGACTTCGCTGCATTTGCGTTGAGCACGATCGTTCCTTGTAAGTCAATGAAGTGTCATTGAAACATGACAAACCTGTGTGAATGTGAGAGAGGGAGAGAGCAGTGATGCACACACACAGCAATGTCTGCCGGCTTTTGGATGACGCACATCCTGAGGCCTGCGCTCAGTCATCTCTGTAGCTTGTGGTTGTAACATTGAGTGTGTGTTGCCCTTAAAGGTCATATTCTGTATGTACAATATGTATTAAGTGTCACCTATTGTACATATATGCAGCATCATCACAAAAGCTGAAAGATATTTCCAAACTTAAATATCACAATATTTTTTACTCTGTATCAATAAAATGATATTTACTTCTACCGGTGCATCCATACAGTATTCACTCTCACTCAGAGGTGGTTATGGTTTTATTAAGATGGGATACAAGTAGTACCTGAAATCAAAGTGACATTCACAGCTTTCTAATAAAGAATGACAAATTCTCGACCCCCAGGATTAATGTTAGGTCTCTAGATAAGAGATGAGAGCCTGCCAGATCTTATCAAACTCTAAAAGTCTGTCCTTTAACAGGAGCCTCACGCTTTCAAGGTGTGCCATGTTGTTTAATTCATTGAGGCATAATTTGACCACAGGAACTTCCTTTTTTCTTGCAGCGCGTAAGAGGAATATTCTTCGCCGTGAATTTGTTGTTGTCAGTTCTGAGATTCCCAAAACTATTAAAACGGGGTCTGGTTCATAGATATTAACTACTTCAGAGAGTTCAGACCAGTAATTTTCTATCTTGGGACAAAGGGTGAGGCTGTGAAGTAGGTTTGCCTCCTCCAGGCTACATTTATCACATATCTAGGCTTATATCTTGTGTAATTTTGTCTTTGAATAATGGAGTCTGTGAATGACTTTGAACTGAATGAGACTAGAATTAATGGAACAAGAATGAATCTGCTCCAGACTTGATGCTCCAATCTCCTCATAGATCCGTGTTTCCAAGTTCACTCTCCCATTTGGTCCTTATTGCTTCCGTAGGAACTGTTAAAAGCAAGGCATGGCCTCAATGGAACCTGTTTATGAGGCGAGACATGTCAAAAACAGAAGGTGAAGCACTTTTAAAATTAGCTGTGTGGGTGTGCTCGTAGTTTCTGATTTGCAGAAGAGTCCACATTTGTTTTGCAGCTAAGGAAAAGAAGCAGACGTCACACTCAGATGAAGGTTACTGACAGTCATTAACACATGAGGGTGGTGGAAATGTCAGATTTGAAGTTATTTGGGTAAGAATTACCTTACCCTTAGCCCAGGACAAACCTTCACTTGCTTCCATATTCTTACAGAGCTGTGTATGTTAACACTAATAGCATAGACTAATGTATTAATGTATTAATGATGTACGATAGAGGAGCTCAACCGTTACAGCATGAGTTGTTCAACCATTGTGGAACAGTCTTTATATTAGTTGTAGTAGACGTAGCACGGACCAAACCAAAACCACCAATCCTGTAACCAGAAAAGACCCCAAATCAAGGCTGGAACAGGCAAAGAGGGCACCCCAGAAATCTCCAAGCTTGCTGTGTATCAACTCTCAATGTGTAAATCTGAAAAAGTACACATTGGACTGAATGTACACAAGGAATGGGAGGTTAACAAAGGCCCAACGGCTCGTTTTTGCCCCCAGCCATTTGTCTGTTGATCATGTTTGTGAAGGATGGATGCAATCAGGGCTGTAGCCATCAGTGCCCTTGGACGTATGACCTCAGTATTTTTAAAATGGATCTGGCTGCAATACAGATAGAAGGCTTGGTATCATTCAGCAAGATGTCATCCCTGTAAAAAGATATCTTATTACTTGTGTCTGATGTGGCGAAACCAAAGATAGAAAAGACTTGATGATTCAGATTCAGAGGGGCTCTATGGTGAGTGCAAACAGACGTGTGGGTAAAGAATACCCCTGTCTTCTGCCCAGGACTGCAGCTACCACAGAGGTCTCATCCTCCGTAATACATGTTACACATGTTGGGTTGTTTTAGACTAAAGATCTTAAAATTTGACTGTTTTTACACCCAATAAACAAATAAAACCTAAACCAAACTCCACTCAAAAAACATGCCTGCCAACTGTTCTGTGAATAAATGACATGAAATGTTATGATTTTTTTTTAATACTAAAAATGTTTTACAGGGTTTGGTGGCTAGTCAAATATTTCTCAGGCTGATGGGGTTCAGTATTTCTAAAATCCTGCTAAAGTACTTGTCCTTTACTTGCCTATGTCCTTTTTGTGCTACCTTATACCTTCTGCTCCATTAAACTTTAAAGGGAGATGTTGTACTTTTTGCTCCCCCACAGTCAAGCATCAGTCAATAAAATATGATGCATTTTTATAGATCAGACCATCCCACAGTGTATAAAGCTTTTAAATTTAGCTGCACCGAGTCAGAAATGTATCTGCTATTCATCATATAACCCAACTTTGACACAGTCTCAGTCACAGCCTCATCATATAATAGGCTACAGATATAATAATAAATACATATATCTCCCACCTCTTCTCTCAACATATTTGTAATTTAAATCCAGTTTTCAATGTAGCGCTACTGCAGTTTTTTTTACATAACTGCACAATCCATAGGCCAGATATATAGCCTGTTGTATATAATATATGCTGCATCATAACAAGAGCCAAGATATACAGCCTATATTTTGCAATAGTTTTGACTCTGTATCGTCTTGTTATCAATTTATTCAAAGCTAAGGGTTAGTGATCATGGTAAGTTTTATTGAAAAATCTAAATGGGCTACATGTGGTACCTGAAATGAATGTCCACAGTTTTTGGAATAAAGAAAACAAATAACATAAAATTTAAATTTAAATACAACTCTGGAGCCCCGGGATTAATGTTAGGTCTCTAGGTAACAGGCGAGAGGCTGCCAGATCTTATCAAACTCTGCAGGTCTTGTCCTTTAATAAGAGCCTTATGCTTTCAAGGTGTACAGCGTTTGTTCATTCATTATGGCTTAATTTAGCCACAGGAACCTCCTTTTCACTCCAGTACGCAAGAGCAGTGGAGGAGGAAGTATTCAGATCCTTTAAAGTAAAATTAGCAATACTGCAATGTTAAAATATTTAAGTCCTGCATTGAAAATGTAATTTAGGTAGAAGTGTATAAGTATAATTAGCAAAATGCACTTTAAGTATTACACAAAGGTAAGTAAAAGTACTCACAATGCATAAAATGGACCCTTAGAGTGTATTATAATATATTATCGGTGTATGCAGCATTTGTTGTGGCTGGTCGAGGGGGTGTCACTTCATATAATGTTGGGTAGTTTCATCTATAACAGTACAGCGTAGGTTTTGGGTGTAAAATCTTAATGTGTTAAGCTGTTTGTGTATATATGTAACTGTATATATTCCTTGTAAATAATTCTAGTTTTCCTTTCATTATACATTGTGTGTGTGTGTGTGTGTGTGTGTGTGTGTGTGTAGCATGGAGAGGGCTACGACTGCATTTCATTGTGCAATCATGTATTTTATTGGTAAAATAAAAGCTTGAAACCTTGAACTCTAAAGCTGTCAAATAAATGTAGTGGAGTAAAAAGGTACAATTCCCTCTGAATTGTAATGAGTGCAAGTATAGTAACATGAAATGGAAATACTGAACTAAAGCACACACAGAAATGTACTTACTGTACAGTACTTGAGTAAAATGTACACTCCACCACCACTGCTGCATAAGAGGAATATTTTTAGCTTGGAGAGTTTCTTGTTGTGTCCCCTCAAGTGTTGGAGCCAGTAATTGCTGTAGTAAAGGAGATTTAATTGAGTTGAAACGAAATGGAAGTCAGAGAGAGAGAGACAGGCAGTTTGAGAGCGACAGACAGGGACAGAGATAGAGATGAGTGGGCTGGTGAAGGGCTGGCTCTCGTGCATTCCTCGCGTGTGTGTGGGCGCGTGGCTCAGGGTTCAGAGCTGTCGGCCCTCCTCCTCCTCCTCCCTCTCCTCCTCCTCCTCCTCCCCTCCACTCCTCCCCTCCCTTGCTCCGACAGAGACAGGCAAAAGGCGGAGGAGGAGCAACGGACCTCGCAGTCAACAGACGCTGGGTGTACAGCAGTCGGTCGCTCGGTCGGTAGGCTTACACCGGCAGAAGCCCGCGGCGGGAGGAAGACATCACCTCACGGTAAGATAACGGACGTTGTCACCACGGTGGCAGTTGAACATTTCCTCCATTAGCTTGATTAACGGTTACTCCGCTGGTTAACATCGACGCTGTCTTTTCACGCTGTTTTGCGCTTTCTTGTACTTTTGCGATATTAATCACACAGTATCATGAGTTATGGTGATAAAACAACACACTGGGTTAAGCTAATATTTATAATTTAGCCGAAACTCCACAGTGAAAACGGCTAAATTAAGGGAGCTAACTGCGCCCCGGAGCGCAGCTATCAGTCGCATTTCCCCCGGGTCTGTAACGTTAGCCGCTGAATGAATGATAACGGCAATTTAGGAGCCAGTTAATGTTTTTAATGTGTATATTTTTTAGCTTGCTGTGTTCCGTTAGAAGAAGAGGTAAGCCAGGTTTTTAACTCGGATTTTTAGAGCTGCTTCTCTGTATATTTCTGGTTGCTTTGTGAGTGTAGAAATGTGAGTTTAAGTCGCCTATTTTCTGCCAGACAAAAGTCCCTCTCTGTTAGCAGCTATAATACTGAGTTCATGTCAGTGCTCCTCCTGCTGCTGTGTCTCCTTCGCCCACCGTCCTCCGCTCCCCACACGCAGCTGACAGCACGGTGAAGTCCCGGAGCAGGAGGTCCACTCCCTGCCCGGGTGTACAAAAATAGCCCGGTGTGTGTCAGCTTAGCCTGGGTCACGGTAATGCGACACACACACACTCAGACACGGCTCCCATCGCTTTTCTGCATCCAGCCATCCAAGAAGGAGAGTCCCATCCCGAAAGTAGATCGCACAAGCCCGATCGTGCACCGTTATGTGGGTCAACAGGATGCCACAAAGTTATGCATGAAGGTGCCACCTGTTTGTTTTAGCCTACTTAACACACCCTCCGTTTAAACAGCCAAGATGCCATTAAGGAGTTGTCATTTTGTGTGAAGTAGCCCTTTAACTCCAGCACTTGCCACCCCGCTGTGTTGCATGTATGCAGGTATTTCCCCCATCTCGGGTTTGAGAGCTCAGCTGCAGAGCTGCACAGCTGTCGCGCCCACAAGTCACTTTGGTAATAGAGCAACGCTGTGGCTGCCCAGGTGCTGATGACTCAAAGGACGATGTAACCTAAATTTCACATGTGCAGCCTACTTTCTCTTCTTCTCTTGTCTTAAAGTGGAGGGTGAAGCGATTCGTGCCCTGTTTTTTTTTATTTGACTTAAATATGCAGCAGCAAGGAGATGCCATAAAACCTGCTCAGGAGGGAAAGAAATCATCTGCAAATGTAAAAGGTGCAACAATAAAATTGGTATGTAAGAACTCAAAATAACCTTTATACTGTAAGGGAGAAAAGGAAAGCAGCCCAATTACAGACTCGGGGGCAAAGCCTGCACAGATTATAGATAAACAAAGCACCGAAGGCTCTGAGTTTGCCTCAAAATTCTCAATTATTATTTTGAACCAGAGAGACCTGCTCTCTCAGTTTTTGTCTCTCGCTGAATCATTTCCTAATGAGCTCCGAGCTGAGGGAGAAAACATGAAATCCCCTTTTAAATTCAGCTACAGCCTTACAGACAAAACACAAACAGCTTTCTGTGACCAAAGACAGTGATGGTGTTTTGTTTTTTTTTGTGTGTGTGTGTGGTTTTCAAGAGATGGAAGGGTGCAAAGAAAAAAGAGAAGTGGCAAAATGTACAGATAATTGTCTACAAGTACAGAGGGTGGGATAATAAGCCCAAGCATATAAGGTAGAGGTCTGATTATAGCCCTGGTATTCAAAGATAGATTTTTCAGTGGTCTTAATTACAAACAGGATTGTTCAGGGCTTAAGCACTTAATATGACTTGGTTTAGCTGACAATGGCCATCTAAAGTAGCTTTTGGATATTTTCCCACTGGCCTGCCTGTGTGTCAGTGTAGATGAGCCAGGCAGCTTTTGGCTGGAGAAGAAAGGTGTCCTGGTGAGTAGGTGGCTCTGAGGATGGAGGCTTCGGGGAGAGCAGCAGATGGATGATGATGTAGCGGGTACTGGCGCTCCCTGCCTCCCGCTGCCATCCGTCACGCGCTAATGATCGTGTCACACCTTCTCCCCGGGCGGCCGGCCGCTTCTGCAGCGCTCAGCTCAAAAACTGGTAGCTCCTCTCAAATCCTCTCTTCACGGCCGTCGGCTGAAAAGCCCAGAGACAGACTCTGCTGCAAGCCTCTCTATCACTAATTCTTCACTTCTCTCTTTCTCCGCCGCCTTCCCTCACCCCTCTTCACCTTTAAAGTCCCTGCAGACTGTTTCCTCATCTCTCTTCATCCCCTGCTTCCCCTGCCTCCCATTCATCTTGTTTTCTCTGTAGTGCATCTGCTCCACATCATCCTTTTCCCTCTCTTGTCCGCTCTTGTCATGTTCCCGTTCTCTGGTATTGCTCCAGATTCGCAGCTCTAATACAGTTCAACACCAGCATGCTTTCTCTCATTTCACACACAGTTTTTATTTGATTGTAATGATTAAAGGAGATGTGTCGGGTTTTTTTCCTCGCCCCTCCCCTCTGTGATGTCTAAGGTCAGGGTCAGTTGCAGTGCAGCACACATGGAGCTGGTCTGCTTGGCTAAAGGACACCTCAGCAAGAACTCACCAACAGCACATTAGGGAGTCTCCCAAGTTATTATGTCCTACAGAGTGTTAAGGTGTCTCCTGACTGTTTTCTCCTGCCTAGGCAGTATGCAGACGCTCCCAAAGGGAAGAAAGTCATGCAGATTGGCTGCAGCATCCAACAAACTCCTTATTATCCTCCTTACCCTCCTAATAATTGTAGATTATTTTCTTGATTAATCAATATGTGAGAAATGTGAGAAAATAATCTTCAAATTTCTTATTTTGTCCGACCAACAGTCCAAGATGCAAAGATATTCTGTTTTATATTATAGAAGACAAAGAAAAGCAGGAAACTGGAAATATTTGGCATTTTTGCTTTAAAAAATGACAGAAAAGGAGTTGCCAATTTTGCCAATTTTCTGTTGATCAATTAATCGACTAATTGTTACACCTCTAATAAACAGAATCACATCCTTTCAATACATAGAGAGCAGTGTCCCTTTCCATAATCCCTCAACAATTTGAGTTGTCAAATTACAAGACTAATTTGTGTGAAATAGTGGTTTTCAGTTTATCAATAAAAAACATTTCTGGTTCTCACACCACTACAGGGTCACGTTATCACACTTAATATCTAAAGTACAGTATGTTTTAAATCATATATTGTATGAATTTTGACAATTATATTCCCATTATATAATATTAGACCAACACATGCAGAGATTTCAGACGCCTCTCTACCATACTGAGAATATTTCTCCTGGGTGGAATCACTGCTGTCATGTATTGTGTTTCATTGAGGCCATATGGGAAGTAAACACCACCTTGGTTGCACACGGACTGACAGAGGTCTTTTTTTAAAAACTGCTGTTATCTCCAGTCGGGTGTTAAATAACCACGTTATGGGACCCGGCATCCTCCGAGCTCGTTATTCTGTCCCAGGTGTTACAGGAATAAGTGTCCCCTTGAGCTCTGTGTTACAGCAGAATGTGTCCCCTCTGAGTGCAGTTGGCCCTTTGGAAAAGATGGTGGAATGCCACTTCCTCTTGTGTGTGTGTCTATCTCTTTGGTCTCGGCTATGTTCTCACCACTGGGATCAGAGACTCAGCTTGGCATTCTGGGAATATCAGTGCTGGCGGATCGGATGATACACTCCACAGCTGCTGTTTCTAAGAAAAGCTCAAGGACACACACACACAAACTAGACACGCGTTTACATGAGCTACACACATGTAAATACACAAGCACATACCACAACCGGGCACAGGCCTATATGTTACCGTCACACATGCACAGGCACACTTACAGTAACACACTTTAAGCAGCAATTAACTGTCAAGCCAGGAGAGCTTTTGGGAAGCCTAGACAGAGGTTAACACACACATATACGCAGACACACAAGCTTAGCTACTTGATGTCATTTCCAGCAGCTATGCTTTTATGCTCTGGCAACTGTTTGATGTGTGTGTGTGTGTGTGTGTGTGTGTGTGTGTGTGTGTGTGTGTGTGTGTGTGTGTGTGACCTGAAGTGAATACGTCTCCTTTCCTAATGACATGAATGTAGAGTGAATTATGGTCTGGCTGCACCTTAAAGTGCAACATGCAGTGGCTGTGTCATGCAGCGTTGTGTCAGTTGTTACTATGAAGTAGTCTACATTGACTACAGAAGCAG
>NTHP01000003.1:2103595-2126345 GCA_003416845.1 Oplegnathus fasciatus | reverse complement strand
TTGGGCCACACTCCAGGGTCCGTCACTGAACTCTCTGTCTCGCTCACTTATTCTCACACACACACACACACACACACACACACACACACACACGCACGCAACAAATGCACCCAGCAAATCCTGCTTTGGTCGGTGTGTGTGTGTGCTACCTTTGGCTGTGGGTGTCAGGGGTGAAAGGTCAGACACAGCCTGACCTCAGAGAGCCTCCACAGGTACACACCAACCATCCCAGAACCCCCTCCCCCTCCCTCACCCCTTAACACCACCCCGCCCAACACCCCCACCTGTGCCTTTGCAGGTTTCACCCCACCCCTCCATCCCTTAACAATGCCCACCCATCTCCATAGCAACTCACAGCTCCCCGAGCAAGGGGTCTCACTATCTTGTAAAAGGAGGTAAGTGTAATTAGNTGTGTGTGTGTGTGTGTATGTGTATATATATATATATATATATATATATATATCTATATGTGTGTGTGTTTGTGTGTGGAGGCGTGTATACCCTGCGTGAATGTGTGTATCTGTGTGAGTATGTGTGTGTATTTGTGTGTGTGTGTAGGTGTTAAGAGGTATCAGTGGTTCAGTGGTGTCTCTCTTTAATCTTCATCACTCCTCTCTCTCTGCCCCTCGCCCTCCATCACCCCTCTTCTTCTTCTTCTTCTTCTTCTTCTTCCTCTTCCTCCTCCTCCTCCTCCTCCTCCTCCTCCTCCTCCTCTTCCCTCACTCTTTATTTTTGGACTTGGAAGATGAACAGGCGCAGGTTGATGTTTTTGGCGGCCAGCAGTTTGTTGCACTCCACCGAATCGGAGATGGGCAGAGGGACATAGTCGGTCTCGTTGGCGTCGTTGCTGAAGGAGTGGTGGTGGATGACCGGCTTGATCCGCACGTCGTCGTACGGCCCCTTCAGCAGCAGGAAGGAGCACTCCAGGGCGGAGTTCACCTGCACACACACAAGCACATCCATGTGTTGGTGTATTAGCCACAACATCTGCTGACGACGGATGCACCAATCTAACTTTGTCCCTCCCTGAACCGATTCTGATACCTGAACTCAAAGACTGATCTGATACGCAGCTTATAGCGATAAATACTGCAATACTGCACAGCAGGGATTACTGTCTCACCCGCCATCACTCAATGTATATACTGATAGAAGAAATACTGAATTTTAAAAATGACATTGATGAAGAAACTGTATTTAATATGGATGGATCGCATCTTTTTTGATACCCAATTTTCTTGCTGATATATTCAGTGGATCGGATCAGCGCATCTCTGCTGCTGACAAGAGCCCGACGGATACCGAATTATTGAGGCTGATACAAATATCAATGTTTGCTTAAAAATATGATAATGAATGTTTTAAATTCATTATCATATTTTTAATCATTTTTGAGTCAATTTGGGTATTGGTGGACAAACTGTTATGTCAAAACTGTCTCTAAACGACCCGAATATGCAGCCCCCTCCCCTCCTTCTCAAGACAATGCACGTCAGGCATGCGTGATTGTTTTTTCCTAGGCCGTTGTTATGCTGATTTTAACTGTTGTAAATTGTAATTGTTGTGAAGACAAGTTACCATTTCATTGTACTATTGTTGTTTCTGTCTACTCTGAACATACATACTGAACCTTCCTCCTCTTCCTGAAGTTTCTTCCTGGTGTGTCATTAAAGTTTGGGTGATGTTTTCCTTCTCTGAATCGAGGGTCTAAGGACGGAGGGTATCCCATCCTATACAGAATGTAAATCCCTCTGAGCCAAATCTGATTTGTGACTTTGGGCTATACCAATAAAGTTGGCTTGACATGAATCCTTATAAGAGAAAGATCACACAGAAACATTCAAGCAGGAAGAGCTAATGTCAGTGTTTTACTGAACTACATCAAAGCTGATGCGTTAAAGTCATGGGCTTAACTCCACCCAGGATGTCCAGCTGAAGGGCACCACCCTGAAGCTTTAGGAGAACGGACAGAAATATTTAGTACTGTTGCTGTGCATCTTTGTTTGTTTTAGCATTGCTTTGATGCAATTCATAGATAGCCTATTGAGAAATAAGCAACTTGGATGGCAGCACAAAAAAAAAACACCTCCTCAATTCTGTTAGCTAAGCGGTGAAGAACACTCTATCAGGTCGGTTTCTTAACATTTATCCTCCCCTAGCTTTTCTGTTAAAACCAGATCTGGTGGAGAGTGGTACAGCACCGGCCCTCTAAACAAGCACACACTGAAAAACTTTAAAAATAAACTCGGACGGACAGAGCAAGTGTGTGTACCTTGCTTTTGAGGATGAGCTGGAAGGAGAGGGTGCGCTTGCAGGACAGGTTGGGGTTGCGCTCGGAGTCGTTAACGCGGGCCTTCAGCACCCACGTCTGGTTGAGAACAGTGAAGCGCGGCGTTTCATAGTACAGGCGAGTGATGAAGTCATCGGTGCGGTACGGCCTGAACTGCACCTCTGGATGGACACACGAGTGGAAGACAAGATTTGAAACAGGGAGAAAGGTGGGAGGAGGGAAAGTGGGAGGGAAAGAGCGGTGACGGGTAAAGAAGCAAAGAGAATCTAACATCTGAAGTTAAAGTTTTTCTAGTATATGGTTGCTATGTTACATTAAGATCATTTATCCTAAAGTTTATAGACAGACATATCACCGCACTCTATGTATCTCTCTGATTTTTTTTTGTATGTACCTGTAAACCCAATTTTTTCGTAGCAAAGCAGGCTGAAGATGCTGTTATAGAGCTGCATGTCTCTGCGGTGGTTCTGGTCCATCTCTCCCAGTATCCCCATCAGCTCTGTACCAGTCTTGGTGGGATGGGAGCACTCGCCCTCGTGTGCCGGCAGCTCATGGAACGGACCTTGCCAGGGGCAGCCGATCCTCTTGTACTTACACTGCGTCACCCTGGCAACGTAATGGCGAGTGTGAGTTAAAAGACAAACTCGAGGAAAGAACGACATGGCTTTATATAAATTTCATCCTTTATAGAGGTGCTTTGTGTTGAATATACATTACTTTCCTGCAGTGAGTTGGAGGTACTAATGATATCAAAAGGTGCTAATTAACCTAGGCTGTGAACCAGGGCTAATTAATACTGTACTAATGATACATGTGTGCTGAAAGAAAGAAAGAGTTGGACTTATATCAGTTACATCCTGGACTGAGGTGCTTTTCAATGAATACCTGTTACTTCATTACAGTAAAAGTGAGGTATTAATAATGTGAAAGGTGCTAATTAGCGTCTGTAGTGAACCAAGGATAATTAAAACCACACTGACATAATTCACCGTACATTAACTGTAAGGTTTTGTCTTATACATATTATGAAGTAGCTTGTAGGGATTCAGCATTCTGCTTAAAGGCATTTCAACAAGATTCACTACTTTAACAGATTTCTGTAACTACTGATTGTAATTGCATATTAAATATTGAGTATTAATACAAATGGGTATATCGTCCTAAAAAAATAATGGCAGCATTCCTGAGAACAACAACATCATCTTTATGCAAGGAGCAGTCGGATCCTCACAGGAGACATTTTTCTGCCTGACCTGACCAGAAAACACTTGGTGACTGCCATGGGCTGTTGTCATGGTAACAGTAGCACGGGCACCTCCGTCCTAAGCGGGGTCACCTGTTGCTATAGCAACAACCCCATAGGATTTCATGCATGCAAATTCAACCGGCCCGAGCGTCACACACAACAGCCACACAGCCTGTAATCACATCAGCTGGTCTTCTCCTCAGATGCAGCCGGTCACATGCTCCTCCATCTTCCCCAAATTAACCCCCGTGTGATGCCGAGCTGGGTTACCACACGCACACAACCATGTATATATATAATCATACTGGTGATTTAGTCATTGTGTGTGTTAGGTACAGTGCTTCCATCTTCAAGTTTCTGTTTCACTTCTTTGCAGTCTGAATGAGCCTGAACTCGCCTGATTAAAAAGTTTGTAGCTGTTTGATTTGATAGTTTTGGAACATTTGTCGGGAAACTGATTGGAGCTAATTTTGAGACGCTTTTCACACTTTCAGTGTAAGAAAAAAAAGTGTTATTGTGCATGTGAGTGTGTGTGTGGTGTATACCTGTCTTGGCACTCCTCTTTCTGGTGTCTCTCTAAGCTGGAGCGGGGGAACTGTTTTAGGCAGAAGGTACATTCTGTCGGCAGCTCACTGACAGCCTTCTCCACGGCAAGGTTCCTGCAGCACAGGTTCTTGCTGATCTCACACCTACACAAACACAAGTCATACCTCAGTGCAGTCGTATATATATAACATTCGTGGTATGTACAGAATGTTCATGCAGACATGTGAACAATGCACAACTGTGAATAGCTGTTGGGTAATAGAAAAGTTATGCTGTTATCAACTGTTGGTGGTAATTTCAACACATACCGTTGGACTAGACATGCAAAACAAATCAACCACGTGCCTGTGCATCAGTGATGAATGCTAAAGTAATTTTGGAAAATTATGTTGCAGTGTAATACAAAAAAAACAATAGATTAATAAGTGTGTGTAAATGACAATAACTTTATTAATTTAAAGGACCAGAGTGGCTTTTGGGGGCATTTTAGCAGAACAGTAATCTGCATTAATGTTTTTCCTGCTGCTTGAAATCATTCTCATCTTGCCTCTGGTCAATCTGACTTGTGTTTGTTGGTGCTCTGATCGTTTTAAGCCAGCATCACATACTCAACACACTCAACATTTATAGGGTATTTCGGGTCAGTTCTTTAATTTGACAAAATGTATACCATCTAAATTATTTGGCTGCAAAAGTGATTATTTGTAGCGAACTGTCTGTTTTGACACACTGTATGCGTATACAACCAAAATATGCATCAATACCCACACACAATGCCGTTCAGATCCACCATGTGACTACAATCATTAACTAAAGTAACTAGCTTCTTCTGATTTGCTGATTCTGCGTTACGTGGACTGAGCTCGTGTCTACAGGTAGCCTGGTGTACCTGCAGTTGGGACACGTGGCCTGTTCCTCCTTGAGACGAGAATCAGCCAGGAGGTGGATAAAACAGCCTGCACACATCAGGTGTCCGTTGGTACACTGCGGCGGAAAACAAGTTGACAATCAAACAAAACGTACGAGGAAAGTGGGAAAAAAATCATTACTGTGGATGGTAAGTGGGAAGAGGCACTGGGGGGAAAGGCAAAAAATATTTGAGTTAGTGCAAGCTGGAAAGAACTAAGTTGGAAAATCGATATTAGATACTTGAACTTCCTCTGGTCGAATCTTGTGAGCGTGATTTGTTACAGAGGTTGTGGTTTACTTACAGACCATTAGTTGGGACTGCTTATAATCAGATTATAAATTATACTTGGGGGAAATGTTTAAGAGGAAACAGAGTATTTTAGGACTGTAGGTTGATTGATGTTGATGACTCAAATAAAAAACACATAATTTGAGGCTACGGCTAGGCATATTTCCTTGGCATCTATTTTAATTCCAGTTATAACAATGGATTTGCTCAAGCTGCCCAACAACAACAGAGTAAGGGCAAAGAAGACTGTCTGCGCTACTGGAAATATTACAGCAAGATTACAATTTATGAAGTGCTTTTATAGAGGAGGGGGATCTGGAATTGTGTACTTATCTATGTGAATAATGGCAAAGTTGTGTGGGATATGTGGATTAACAGGCCTAACTATTGACTTAATAAATGTGTTTTTATCTATGTTAATGGCAGAATATTGTGTATGGAAAGAATGTCAACTCGTGTTCACACAGTATTGTTAATAAATGTTAAATAACTGTTTAAAACGTGTGCGCTGCATGTTGCAGGAGGGCGTGTAAATGTTTAAGATTAACTGAGCGATGATTAATTACAAGTGTGTTCACTTGACATTGAAGAGAGCAGTTCGAGGTCATTAAGGAGACTGTTGGGGCGGGTTGAAGGGCAGAAGATGATTAAAATTTTAGGTTTTGGTTTGGTTTGTTTGTTGTGTGGGGGTTTTGGGGGACATGGCTTTTGCTGAGGGTTATTTGAGGATAATTCACAGTATAAACTTGAGCTGGCACAGCTGACCACTCGGCCTGGGTGTGTCTGCTCTCTCAGCCTCATGGCTCAGCTTGCAGCACATAGACACTCGGGGCCTGTGTTGGATCTAGTATCACTAAACATAAATGGAAATGGCCAACATATGCAACAGGTTGACTCTGGGGATCAGCGGTTGGGACACATGGGGAGTTTCTAGTATGAGGTCCAGCTGATTTGCAGTTGTTTGACAGTAGTTTTTAGGGTTATGAGGGGAAGGTTTGTGATTGACACCACGTTTACCTGGTATACAGACGCCTTGGGCAAGTCTAGGCACACGGTGCAGCACAGCACTGAGTACAGTCTCTCCTCCAGCTTTCCTGACTCTCCCTCGGGAACTTTCACCCTCTTCTTGGGTGGCTCGTCTGGGTCAGGCTCGGGCCCTTCTCGCCGCATCCCGACCTCCTCCTGCATGGCTGCGACCCCGGCGACAGCCTCCACCGCTGCCCCCACGGCCCCGACCCCCAGGCCGGCCGAGGAGGAGCCAGGGGCGGCCGCAACGCCCACGTCTCTCTCTTCCAGTGAAGACATGGCGACGGCTGTCTAGAAATGTGTGAGATGAACCTGCCGCGACCGGGCTGAGCCCGAAATATTAGCAGGTTAGCTCAGGGCTAGCTCACAACCTGTCAAGCTAACGGTCAGCTGACAGCTAGCTAACGTTAGCTAGGCTAACGCTACGGCAGCAGGCTGTCAGAAAGGAATGCAGGCTAACTTATTATTATTATTATAAACGCCACCCTCCACTTACGAACTAGGAATTTAACAAGCCAATGATTGTGTAATAACGAGATCATGTGCAAAATGTAATTCATTAAACGTTGACTAGTTTTGTTGACTTACAGTGAGGCTAGCAGACTATGCGGCTAGCTACGTTGACAAAAACACAGCAGTCCTCTCGCTTTGCCCAGGCAGAACAAAAACAACTCAGGCGGCTCTCAGCTGTTGTTGTACTCTCGACGCCGTTATTCGCAATGACAGCAGATTACAACGATGTGCACCAGCGGCCCGGCTCGGCTGCTCGTCTAACGTCCCTGCTCCGGTACCGGCTGACTGTCCACGGGACCCACGGGACCTGTCGGTGATTAAAGCCGCGGCTAGAGACAGTTCTGCTGGGACTCGTCTCTCTGGCTACACAGCCATCTTTGTTTTTTTCCTGTCCGTCTCCCCCGACTTCACCCTGCACAGCCTTTACGACTCCGGGTCAAATTCGTTATTACTCAAGCAGCTTCTCGATCGAGGCTAATAATAGAAGTATTTAAAAGTAAATATTTTTGCGTGTCTCTGTCTCGGCCTCTGTGTGCCACTAACTACTTCAGTGCAGCCGTGAATTGGCTGACAGCGGAATGTTTTATTGTGGCAGATGACTTGGGGTATTTAAAGAGTTTTTAAAGGCGCATGCGTAGTGAGCACCTGCGGGTCAGTGTATGGCAGGACTTGAAAGGTGACCAAAACCTGATATGCGACAAATTTAGGCCACTCCAACAGCGGACGCATCCTTTATGCATTTGCAATGTTTATGAGCCGCATCCTTATATTATAATACTTTAATAACACTGTCACTAATCTACAAAACTTTCAACAAAACTTTATCACCCTGTTTCTGCTGCCATGTTTATGGCCCTGTGCAGGCAATCTATCAAAGTGACTCAACTGGTTGTGTGTGTGTGTTAAGGATGCATAAATAATTCAGTTGGAATAACAGGGTGATCGAAGAAAGCCTTAGCTGCCCTTGGCCACTGATACCAGGTCAGAAGCGTTTATAAGCTTATTCATCCCGTCAGTGGCCCAGATATGTGGCTTAGCAGCCTCAAGGGCTGGGAGGGGTGCATGTGTATACAGGATGGGGGGCTGTGCTGTGTGTGCTTTTGGGTTAGGTGGGGCAGGATGTCAGAGTGTCAGCTGTCTGCACTCGGGAGGGACAGGACTAACCACTCCCATTGGACAGACAGATATGCCTTATTTGGTCTGTGTGGAATGGCAAGGGAGCCATACCACCCTCAGCTATGCACACACTGCTTAGCTAGTAGCTGAATGTGGTCACACACTGAATGCTGGGCCATTCCCAGTATCAGCCACTGGGCACATTCATTTGTCCAAATATTGCCAAACATTGCTAATTTGCTGGCTGTTTGTCATCACATGGTTACAGTGTACAAAATACAGAAAGATGGTGTTCAAGAATTTAGTAAATATGGCAAACTTTTACTGGGACTAAAATGAAAAGTTCATAGTACAGATAGTTTTAGTTTATGAACGCATAGTAAACAAGTGTTGCTAGATAGATGATCCGAGCACAAACTTCTAGGAATGGACTTCTAGGGGTATAAAAAGAGGATGGCTCAGTGGCGTCATACAAGCAATCGAAAATAGCTACGGCTACAAATGGCAGATAACATATCACATCCTCAAGGTTAAACATGGTTTGCAGAAACAAATATAAGAACCAAAACAAAAACACTTTACTAAAAAGTATTTTCATGAATACATCAAACATTAGAAACAATCACAAATATGTTTAAATCCAAATTGAGTCCCACTTGATCAACTCTGTTCCAGTGATTTCAACATATTCCCATCCCATCCTCCTCTTGTAATCCTAGCTGGACACATACCTCGGCCCTTACGCAACATCTCATGATCAGTTTATGATTGCAGGACACATGGATTGCACACACTTATGAGATTTATCTTGCCTCATCAATCAGACCCTATTCAATCCCAGCAGAGTAAATCACATCATCTGCAGGTCATTCAAGGATTCAGCTACCCAGAAATCAGTGGTATTGTCGGGAACAATGAAAGTGATGAGCCTGATCTAATCACACGGTCAAACAGGAGATTGACAGTGAGGTCATGACTGTGTGGGTGGGTGGGTGGTGGTGGTGGGAACGTTCGGGTCGTCATAGTTTTCAGCTGAGGGGTTTTGGGCGGTGGCGGGGTTGTGCAGGGGAGAGGTGAAGTTCTGCTGATGGAGAGGGTGAGGAGAAGAAGCTGCTGCTGGGTTGGAGGATGGGTGCTGTTGGCTGTTTTGTTCTGATTGTGTCTTAATCTGGGATGGAAGCTCAGTTTGGGTTGCAGGGGCACCGAGCTGATGGAGCTCAACACTCGGGCTGATTGGGCTGCCGGTATCGCAGTCTGTGTTTGATTCTCTGCTGGGTGAGCCAGAGTCTGTAGAGGTGCAGTCTGGTCTCTGTTGACCAGGTGTGTGCACCCTGAACTGTGGAGATACGGTGTGAAGTGTCTCTTTCGATTGTTGCTGTGGTGGTTTGTCCTCATCTTGTCCTCTTCCTGTGTTCATCTCATCGCATCTGCTGAGCTCTGCATGTGTGATTTCTCCCTCGCTGCTGGTGTGTCCTGGTGTTTGGTCTGTCATTGTTTCTGCTGCATTGGTCTGAGCTAGTCTCTGGACTGGTTCTGCTCCAGTACCTGCTGTGTTCCTCTGAGTTTGGTCTGTGAGCGCCCTCTGCCTGCAAATTGAAGCCATAGCCTTCACCCAGGGATGCAGCAAGGTCTGCTCTGCTGTCAGCCTCACTGTGGGATCCGGCTGAAGCAGAGCTCTGACGAGGCCTCTGGCTTCTGCACACAAACAACAGAATAAGAAACAGATTGTTTATTTATGTTTGTATATGTAGGCATTTGTGTCAGCACACTTTTTCTGTACTTCTCACCATCTGAGATGGAGTCCCAGTAGGGGGACAGGAAGTGGATTTGTCCTTGTTTTATTAGCTGGAACAGCTCTTCCTGATCCCGATCCCGACTGCGAAATGGGGGAAATCCACACAGCAGGATATAGAGAATAACACCCAGAGCCCACACATCCACTGCAACACCATAACCTGTTGGGTCAAACAACAGTTATTTATTAAACAAGAAAATATTACTCAAATATAGATTGGAAATTGCTTTAAAAAAAGAAAAGAAGTGTTAGGAAACATTTTGAAATAAGAAACACTCTTCTTCTTCTTCTTTAGTGATGCAAATAGAGATTTAAATGTAAAAAGGAATGTAAAGCAGTGAGGTATACGGCAGCAAACAGCACTAACCTGTCTCACAGAGAATCTCTGGGGCTACATACGTGGGCGTGCCACATATGGTGAAGACCGGTTCAGTCACCACCATTGCGAGACCAAAGTCTCCCAGCTTCAGCCTACAGATGCCAGCAGCCTCTCGCTCTATCTGAGAGAGAACAAGAAAAACAAGACACAGACAGACACAGAGTCAGGCGCGGAGGCAGAGTTGAGACTATATTTTTAAAATTCAAATGTCTCCAAGGGCACCCATGCCTGCCATAGAAACTTGTGTTACTGATACTTTCCTGCATTTTTGTTTTTGCAAAATATTGATCTCAGTTTATAACAAGAGATATGAACTGTACCTCCAGATTAAGTTAAATATCATGGATTCTGCTGGTACGACGATCACAGTGTGCCACAGTTTGACATGTAATGCCAGACAAAGTATTAAAAAAGGGTCTAGACAGAAGATGAGTAAAAGTTGGCTGAATACATCCCAACTGTTGTCGCCATGAATCACACTATTAACAAAGGAACAATAAAGAATAAAGTATTTATTGTGATTTCAGGTGAGATTTGCTGCTTAAATAGGAAAAAACAAAAGAAAAAGTATGCCAGAAAAATGTTTAAAGATGCAACAATCACACTGACACTCACCAGTAGGTTTTCGGGTTTGAGGTCTCGGTGGACGATGCTTTTGCAGTGGATGTAGTTCAGCGCTTCACTCACATCTGACACCATCAGTCCGGCCTCTGCCTCTGAAAACTTCCCCCTCTCACTGATGGCCTCAAACAGATCCCCCCCGCTCACCAGCTCCATCACCAGGTGGGAGTGAGTGTGCGTGTGGTGGTGCGCGAACAGCCGCACTATGCGAGGGTGACAGAGGCTACCCAGAAGGCTCAGCTCGTTCTGCATCATGTGCTCTCGACCAATCAGCTTGGAGCGCTCGACGATCTTCACCGCAAGGATTTGCCCGTTGTCATGACGGCGGCACTCTCGCACTACCGCAAAGTTGCCGTCTCCAACCACACGTCCAATTTCATAGCAACGCTCGATATCTGCCAGGGTGACATCACTTCCGTCTGAGGGAAGGTCAAAGGTCGTCCTCTGCTGTGTGTCCTTGTGCACTTGATCCACATCTGGAAGTGGATTTGAAATTTGCAACTGGGCAACACTCTTCTTCTCATCTCTGCTGATTGGCTGAGGAGGTGTCGGGCTGATATGAACATACGATTTCCTCACTTCCTGCTCTGTGTGAGAACCTCTTTGCTTTCTCGACACAGGAGGAAGTGGGACCCTCCCTGACAGCGGATTGAGCCGCTCAGGACCCTGATGTTTAGCTCTCCTTGCTAAGCAGTTTTCACACAGTGTAGGAGAGGGTATGTCTGCTTCTCTAAGACCTTCCTCATGTTTAAATGGACCAATGACAGAAGGCTGCTGCTCTCTGACCCCGCCCCTCATGCGTAGTCTCTGCAGGTGGTTGGGGAGGTGAGCAGGTTTCCTGCATGAATTCTTTTTATGACACTTCTGAACATCTGAGTTATAATTTTCAGGCCGGTGTGTGTCTATATGATGAGGCAGATGTGTCATTGTGTGTGCATTAGTATGATTTTTGACATTTGTGTCCTGGTGTGTCTCTTGGTTAGTGTGTGTCTCGCCGCTGTCTGTCCCCTCACTGTATCCACTGTCGGCCTTTGCTGCTTTATCTGGCGCTGGACGAAGTCTTTTCTCCCAGGCCCGCAGTGCGTCAGCCCGGTAATGGGAATGTTCTGGAAACAGCTCCTCCAGAGCCTCCTGCACACCGCTCAGCTCTGGACGAGCCTTCCCCAGCGCCAGGAAGGCCACCTCGCCTCGGAAGAAATCACATACACCTTTCACCTGTGAAAAAAAAGAGAAAGAATGACCATTTGAGACCAGATCTGTACCACTGACATGTTTACAATTGACTGTTACATCCAGCCCCAAAATTAACTTGATTGATTGTTACCATTTAGATTATATTATATTTTATTTTATATTATATTTTAGTTTATTGTAATTATTGAATTTTCTAGCAATGCTGCAAAACTGAGGAGTAGTAGTAGCAAAATGTGCCTTTCTATGTATTCTAAAAGAAAAGTTTACCTGGAGCACACACAGTCAATAGATGGGTGTCACCTGAAGATAGAAGTAGGTGTGTTAATCCCAAATCTGGATTACCAATTGGGCAAAGCAGGACAAAGCAGGACAATGCCCTGGGGCTCCAAAACTTCAGGAGCCTCGAAACCTCCAGGTCTGCCGTTGTGTGTCAACTTGTTTGAGCCAATTTAATTCAACATTTGTTCGGGAGCAACTGACATTAAAATGGCCTTGAGCTTTATTACCTAATCTTGGGGCCCTGTCACGAAGAGGGTCTCTGTATCAACATCTAGTTTCAAGACCTCAATTATTTCGGTTTTGTGCTTACATGTTTCATATTCCTAGTACCCCACAGCAAACCTGGGGCCAGGTAGCACCTCAGCATGGAAAGAACTGTGCACATTTCAGAGGATGGGGGAGGAATGTGGGAGTAATTAACAGGGTCCCATAAGTGTATTTTTGCCTCTGGGCTCCCCAGCTGGTTACGGTGCCTTACCTCTCGTGCGTGGGTCGTGTACAGGCGTGTGACTCTGGCTCTGTGCCAGCGAGGAAACCCCAACGCCTCAGAGACATCCAATAGCAGTTGTTCGAAGGACACCACACCCCTACGGTTCAACAGGACTGTCACCTTGAAAACAGAGAGACAACAACGGCAGTTGAGTTATGTAATCCTTTCCCATGTAAATTACTCTCTCAGCTATTGATAATTGGGTTTCCCTTTTTTAAGTTGTAATTAGTGGCTGTATTTATGGTGTTGTGGAAATTTCAGCAAATAAAGAGAATCTCAACGAAGCAGTTTTCTTTCAGAGATTTTATTAGGCCCTTTCCCTTCTCATATGCAGATGGTCCTCCGCTCCATCCACCATAGACAGAAGACAGAAGACCACGAAAACAGTTTACACTCCAGTTTTATACCCAGGTAGAGGGGCTGTCTTTGCAGGTTTTAGACAACACAAATACATCTGCTGTTTCTTAAAATAGTACTATTTGGGTTTTGCACAACTAGTGCCTTTACTTCAGTTTGATCAGGGCAGGTGCACCTGATGTTTTGTCTTTGCTCCCACCTCCTAGGACAGAGTCTCCCAAGTTGAGACTGACCATCCAAAGGACAGGAGAAATCAAGGCGCCCTCAAGGCCCAGATGGCCTGCACATCAAAGCCTTCTACAGGCTTGCACACATATCAAATCCTAGAAGGTCTTCTAAGGCCTGTACCCACGTGAATATGAGAAATCAATGTATAAAGTATATAAAAGTAGAAAAATAGATAAAGTAGAAAAGTAGAAACATAGGTAAAGAACAAAAATCCCAATACAAATGGTTAATAAATCATTTATTAATGTTGTATAGGTCTGTTATAAGCTATTAATGAGAAGAACATTTGGATTGCCAGGTTAGTTCATCAGGAAAACCCGCTCTAATGGATTGCCAAACTGCAGAGCACCTTCACCTAAATCCATTTATTAACAGCTTATTAACATTTACTAGTGCAGTGCCCGCATTATTACCAAATAGAAAGGATAAACATCATCACAACCTCTCAACTCAAAATGTTGCTCTTATTAACACCTCATAACTAATCTATGAAGTATTAGTAAAAGATTAATTAGCTATTGATAAAGCCATTAGTTACAACCTATAAACCCTTCCTTAATTTAAAGTGCTACCAAAAATGTTAAGTTCACCTTTCGTAGTGTACTTTGACCAGAGGGGCGGACGATGGTGACCAGATGGGGCCTCTCGGCGCTCTCCTCTGCATGGCGGGTGTGGAAGAGAGGGAGGTGAGGAGGAGGAGGAGGAGGAGGTGGAGGGAAGTGGGACCTGTGGACCTGTCCCATAGGATGGGGGTGAATGGGCCATGGCTGGGGTGCCCCACCAGCACGCTTCAGCAAGGGGGCCGGAGGAGCTGAAGCAGGGAGAGAGGAGGACAAAGACAGAAAGCAAGAGTTGGGTTATTGAAAGTGTACTTAGTAACACTGACGTCATCACAGCATTGTTTTCTTCTAGACTTGTACACAAAGAAAAACCCATAAGTAACACAACACCAGCTCCTCGTTCTGTGTGAGTGTGTGTGTGAAAACAAATCCGGCTGATCAGATTTGAGTGTTTTCCATCGCATAGAGTGCAAGGGCCATTTGAGATTCTTCAAGCACCTTGCCCCACCAGCTGAATTATTCAGGCTTCCTTAAGTCATGCAAACCCACACACACAAATACACACAACCAAACAAAAGCTTGCTCGACCTGGTTAGGGCTCAGCTGGATCTGCATGATTAATGAAGCATTAGAGACACACAGCATCTTTGACGTTTCACTTTCTGGCACTAAGGGAGACACAGAGATGCTATCCGTCCAGTCAGTGGGGGTTTGTTTTGTTTCCAGATGCAGAACAACAGACAGAAACACAAGACCCTATACCTCTAACATGACCAGGCCCCCTTCTTTTAACAGGACACCACTGGCCCCCTGAGAGTGAGCAACAGCACACACACTTAACAATAAAAGCTTTTCACAGTGAACATAGAAAAACTCCTTTAGCTTAAACATCTCATAAAGAGCCAGCTGTGGCCAGGCTAGAAAGACTGAATCAACCTTTTCTTGGGGGTTCTGGGACCTCGGAGGGTCTTTATGTGTGTGTGTGTGGTGGGGTGGGGGTTAGATAATAATGTCAGGACCCTTCTTATAGTAATAAAGCGTAACATAAATCATAATATTTTACATTTTTCACAGCTAACATGGAGTCACAAGCTTTAAAATCTTTAAAAAGTTAGTGTCTGTGATTAATGCATAAGTTAGACCTATCTACAGACAATTTAGCCATTCCAGTTTAAAGACAGAATATTATTTGTAATAAGAAGTCTCGACTGTAACACTCAGTAAAGTTTTTAATTATTTTAACTTTAAATAACTTTAAGTAAAATCAGTCCGACCATTGACTCACCTGCTATTCTCCATTTAGCGTTACGTGCCGCCTCGCATCCGTACCGGGCTCTCTGTGAGGGCGTCATGACTTTCCAAAGCAACACGTGGACTAAAACATTTTATTTGTTTAAGTCACTTTTATTCCCCCATAAGTTTGCTGCGGTCATATCCTCGGCTGTTAGCCTCCGGGAAAGGTAACGGGATGCTCTGCGAGATGACCGGACCTGCTGTGGCTACAGTGGTTGCCATGGATACACGTCAAGTAGAGACAACCCGGAAGCCGAGCGGTTCTGCCATCAAAATAAAACATTTTGAATAATTGAATATTGTGCTGTGGATGGTCTATCTAAAGAGCAGCTTACTTTTTTGAATAAAATGTGGTCGTCATCTACTTTTGAATCACATTAAAGCGGCTGTCTTCTTTTATCTGTGTACTTCAGGCTAGTAGCGAAGCTTATCAAAGAGGTTTTATTTTGAACGTTCTGACCGGAACTGTTTTACTTTGTAAAGACTTGAAACTGATGAGGAGGCCAGCTCAGGTGAGTGAGAAGAAGTCTCTGGTGATTTTTGGCAGGTCGAGTTGTAACAGATTCAGGAGGCTCAAATACTACAACTCCACACCGATATAGAATTAGGCCTGTTTAATAATGAGTCCAAATTACAGCCATGAAGTTTTGTAAAATTTGACATTTTATTGTCATAAAATTAATCTAACTCTGCATTTAGCCTACATTTTCTCTCACTTTCTAAGTGATGTTAAGCAATAAAGACTGTTTCAAAGCTATCAGCATATTACTAGGTATGTATAAATTTTAAATCAATTGACGTGATTAATTTTTTATTTTTTTATTTTCATAGTCAAATCTTTTGTTTATTTCTCAAACCTAAAAACAGTCAAATGTTTTACTTCCTCAAGACTTTACCTTACCTACTCTAATAAAACTAGGAGAAAAATCTGTCTTTTGTTGAACTGAGTATAAACATGCAACCACTGACGAGGGGTCACAAGTAGACATTACTTCATTTTAAGGGGTCACAAGCCGAAAAGGTTGGTAATCAGTGGGGTGGAAGGCCTACGTTGACCATGTAATTGCATGTCGTCGCCCATCTCTCTCTCCCTTCATTTCCTGTCAACTCTCTACTGTCACCATCTAATAAAGGTAGAAATGCCCTAAAATTACTTTAAAAAAGAATTAAAGCCTTACAAACCCACAACGTAGCCTGTTACTTGTGTGTATCTGTAAAAAGTAAACTCCTCCTCACATTGTTAAAACCTCCAAATTCACAGAAACAATAAGGACATGTCTTCACTTCTGTGCCCTCAGTGGTAGCTACTGCCCTTGTTAAAACCTGGTTCTGTGTCAGCTGGAGAGTAAATGAAGGACAAGAAATGCATCAATTCTCACACAAAACCTTTTGTATCACAACGACTGGAAGAAAGTTATGGTGTAAAATCACACTGACAGAGGGTAAAGAGGGACTGCCAGTAGTGTCAGGGGCAGTTACCATAGTTTCACTGAAGGAATCCAATACTCTGCCTCACACACACACACACACACACACACACACACACAGTGTCTGGTTGATCTTTTAATACCCCCCATGGCTCTGTCTCCAAGGATACTGTTAATATTGGATCAGGAAGCAACAACTCCTATTCCGGCTTCTTATCCTGGAATCAACACTGAAGTCCAACAGTGTGTGTGTGTGTGTGTGTGTGTGTGTGTGTGTGTGTGTGTGTGTTGTCTCAAATTGAAAACAAAAGTGCTGAATAATGTTAATCCATATTCATTTATTCCTTTCTTTCTTTATAGTTTAAGGAGTGTTTTCTTCTGTTTTCTACACCTTTATTACAGAGTGATGAGCAGCTCAGAGGAAAAAAGTCAAGAGGGATGTCAAGTCAATTTTATTTTCATAGCCCAATATCACAAATTTGCCTCAAGGGGCTTTACAATCTTCGGCATCCTCTGTCCTTAGACCTTCGATTCAGAGAAGGAAAAACTCCCCAAAAAACCCTTTGAAAGTGGAAGAAACCTCAGGAGGAGCAGCAGAGGATGGATCTCTCTCCCAGTACAGACAGACATGAAATAGATGCTGTGTGTATAGAATAGACCAACACAGTAAAATTACTATACCAAGATCACAAAAAAGGATGGGTGATAACTTGCAACAAAAGTCCACAGCTGGACTCAAACATTTTGTCATATTACAGCACTGAGGTTTCTTACTACATGATCATAACAGGACTCATTCTGTTTTGGGGTCAAATAATACTTCAAATTTTATCAGTGGTGTTAATTTTGAGGTTGTAGTATTTTGCCCACAACTGCCAAATCAATAAGGGGCCTGTACTACCAGGGGGCAAATATACTGATGGTGCACTACCAGTGTCTGGCCAGGAGGGGAGGCAAGTGTATTTACTGTATGTCCAAGCAGGAAAGGGTCAAGCAGTTGCTTGGAAGAACTACAGAGCTGGATAAACATGGGTCAATTTATCTTGTCATTACATTGTAGTAGGTTTATATTTTGAGATTAAGTTGTAAAACCCCTCAGTGGCACGCAGTGTTATGACACAGGTTTGATTCTGACAACTTTCTGTACACCACAGAAATTCCAGAGAAGAGGGAGGGAAATCTGACAGACTGACTCGGTACAGCGTCCTTGAATAACTCTATCCGTCTGTTTTGTATGGAATGTAGTCTTAAATCCATCTGCAGAGGCAACACAAAACACACACACATAAACACCACTCTGCAGTGTGTGCCAACGACTGCCACCACAATAAATGGTACTACTTTATAATAAGGCAGCCTTTATAGAGGGGTTAATAAGTTGGTTAATACATTATTTATTAATGCTTTATAAATCAGCTATAAGTCATTGACAAGAACAACTTTCTGGTTGCCAGATTGTAACAAAAATCACCCTCATTGGTGTTTATCCTCCTCAAGCATCATGCTTTCGGTCTTTAATTCATTGGAAAGCCCCTCTGCAATGTGACTGTTTGACCACATACCTTGTGGAAAACGGCTGCAGAACATCTGGACAATTTAAGATTAATGGACCTCATGGATTGCTGTAAAAAAAAAACGTTATTAAGTACTTATTAATATCTAAAACTGCTTTTATGGGTTATTTAGCCCATTGACCATTAAGAAAGCTATTATTTACAGCATGCTGATTATAAAAGGTGCCTTAATAAAAAGTGGTACCCAATAAGTAAATGCAAAAGTCTACCCTTCACTCTGTAACCTGAGTCATGCAGAGTCATGATGCTGTTCAAGCTTTCGCCCCTCCATTCATGTGATTCACTTTCTATCTTGTTACTCAAGCTCTGTATGGACAAGGGAGTGAGAATGAGTGCAGGCAGAGAGGCAGAGAGGGAGGCAGAGAGAGAGAGGCTGCACAATGAATGACTGAACAGATGAATGTGTGTTAGAGAAGGGAGTGGCGATGTCCAGATGTTTATATAGTTGTATTATTCACACAGTCACACACACAGATGCACGGGAAAGCCTCGAGAAAGCTGGAGGAAATATCGACATTCCTCCGTTTGTGGCGTTCCCACTCTCCCTTTAGCTGTTTGGGGATTTAACCCTGTTCAGCGTTCCAGGCCTCCCTGCTTTTTGCTTATGTCAGCTCAATATATTTACGCAGACACACTTGAACATACAGACACTTACCGATGCCTGCTTGGATAAAGTGTGTTAAGGCAAAACACAGGCTGTGCGAGGTTTGCCTGGACAGTATAGGGGCTGTAATCATGTCTCAGGTCAACAACCTCAACAGAGTCTAGCCTGAAAAATTGATTATGATATGTACACGAGTTCAACTCAAAAGAAGATTCTGCAGAATGAAGGTGTTGCTCATGTAATTGCTAATACAAATGTTGTCATCCGTGTTCGTTCATGTGATGGATAGTGCCTATTTAGCACTAGAATGCATGTCTTATCCAGGCTAGCTGAGGCTTTCACTGAGCATGTGTTGAGAGCATGTGCATGAGCCTTTATGAAGAGGGTGTCTGCAGGGAATTTCTTCCCTGAAACTACCGGAGAAAATCCAGCTTAAAGTGATGTATGACCACAAGTGGCATCCCAGGGCAGTATATCATAGGGTTGCATAAGATCAAACACACCCACACACACACACACAGACACACTGAAACCCGCTTGCACAGCCGCAGACAGCTGTGAACGTATTCTAGGCCAGAGCTCGATGATTTCGACCTTTCACCTCCTCTCTCTCTCTCTCTCTCTCTCTCTCTCTCTCTCTCTCTCTCTCTCTCCCCCCGTCTCTCCTTTTCCATGTGCCGCTCTCACACCTGTTTATGTCAAATGTCAGACACATGCACGCCACAGATTTGTTCCATCACACACACACTCACACACACACACACACACATGTGCCAGTTTGGACACGCTAATAGACAAGAGAGAAGGGAGGCGACTGGAGGACAAGGGCAGTGGGACAGGGCGTGTAACATGGTGTGATGTGATGTAACAGCATTCGCTATTGACTTTTTTTTCTCCCCAATCCCTGCTTTTTCAGAGCAAAAGTGTGTGTGTGTGTGTGTGTGTGTGTGTGTGTGTGTGTGTGTGTGCTCTGGTACATCTATGTTTGTGAGGACTGATTTGAATTTTAGGCCATGGTAGTGAGGACATTTTTGGCAACTGAGGACATGTTGGCCTGTCCCCACATCTTCAAGGGGCTCTTTGAGGGGGACTTGGTTTTAGGGTTAAGTTTAGAATTATTTTTAAAGGAATAGTTTGACAGTTTAACATAGATGAGAAGATCAATATCACTCTCATATTTGTACACTAAATATGAAACTACAGCCAGCAGCTGGTTAGCTTAGCTTAACACAAAAAATGGAAAGTCACTGCTTCCAGCCAAGAAATAGTCCAGCACATAATCCCCTATAAAACCACAACTTGTCATTTTTACACCTCAGTTTTTGTACAAATTAAACAAATGAGATACTTTAGAGCTTTAGAGGTACTGGTAGGTGGATTTTGTTATCTTTGGACAGAGCCAGGCTAGCTGTTTCCCCTGTTCCCAGTCTTTGTGCTAAGCTAAGCTAACTGGCTGCTGGCTGTAGCCTTATATTCACCGTACAGACATGAGAGTGGTATCAGTCTTCTCATCCAACACTCGGCAAGAAAAGTGAAAAAGTGTATTTCAAAATGTTGAACTATTGTTTTAGGATAAGGGTTGGGATATAGTTGCGCTGGTTAGGGACTATAGGGAATGCAGTATCCCCTGACTTTTCCTCTAGCACCACCATGAGGTTGACAATTTGGGTTCATAGCGAAATGTCTCGACAACTATTGGATGGATTGCCATGAAATTTGATACAGATATTCATGTCTTGCTTAGGATGAATTGTAATAACTTTAAGGTCAGAAATTTAATCTGTCCAATACATAATACCTGCAAAACTAATCACATTCAGCTGAAGGAAAACTAAGGTGAGAGGTCAAAGGTCAGGTTGCTCAGACAAGAGATCATTGAGGAACACCAACACTCAAGGGCAAAACATACTTTAAAAAAATACTTTAATGACGTTTAATCTTTGATAAAGAGTGTATAAGTGGCTCTCGATTAGGTGAGCAATTTTTTGAAAAAACCTTGGCCTATGCCTAAAAAAGCTGAGATATCCAGAGTTGTTACCACAGTTGGGTGTTGTCATTCTTGTTTTGAATGTGAGCAGGAGGAGGTGGGTCAGAGAGGTCGGGGGTGAGAGGTGAGGATCAGAGAAGATGAACTGGTCACCTCCCAAATGGGCACAAAAAGCTGGTTTCACAATGGAAACTATCAAGTTTTAGGATTGAAGCTCCAGAGAACTTGGTGTTCTCTTGATGTCAAAGTATTTTTCTATTACATTAAATATGCATGATTATGTAAGCAACAATCAAAGTTAATATTGCAAAAACATCTTTAGTTATATTTATTAAGAGATTAACAGTCAAGAACTCTGCGAATCAGCTTCATCAGGACTGTGTGGGTGTGGTTTGATCAGATATGATTCACAGTGGCCTGGCAATACAAGCAAACGGCTTCACACCTCCTATGCCATTTTTATTCAAATGTCGCTAAGTCGGATTGCTAAATAGGTCTTCAGGGCCTTAACTGGATAACGGTGGTGTTATTATTATCAACAAATCCCAGGAAACGACCAAAAGCAACAAAGCATTTCTCTGTCTCTCAATACTTTTCGACTTCTCTTACCCTGTCTGGTGTTCAGCAGTTAGCCTGTTGGTTCTTGTGAAGAACTTTAAAAACAGGTCACACAAATATATACTTTCATTTCCAAGTAAGGCTAAATAATTTCCTAAAACAGCTGGGTAATGTAGTTTTTAGCAAATGTTACTCAAACAGGCGTAAATAGCGCATTTGTTGGGGACTATTTTCAGCTGCAGATGAATACACATTTGGTGCTCTAGTGAGTATTTACTGCGCCTGGACTCAAAATAAACTACAGTGCCCACATTAATTGTAATGAAGTGCAACAGTGTGACTCATCGATGTGTTTTTAATAATTTTGAATAACACTGAGGTCTATTGCAGGGAGGAATAAGCTACACATACAATACTTGTTAGAAAGATCAATTCATTGTAAGTTTTGGTCTTTTCATGGGATTTGTTGACAACAAGAAAAATATAGGATATCACCAGATTTATCATTTAAGACGTTGTCTGATCAATACATTGACTTCCTAACAAAACAAGCCTTTTCTGTGTGTGTGTGTGTGTGTGTGTGTGTGTGTGTGTGTGTTAGTGTGTGTGTGTGTGTGTGTACGCAACAAGCACTGTGGTAGTAGAGCAACCCTCTAATGCCCTTATCTTGACACTCATGACTACAGCTCACTCTGCCATCATGTGCGAGTGTGCATGTGTGTTTACAAGTGTGNACACACACACACACACACACACACACACACACACAGACAGTATGTGTTACCCTCTGAGGCCAGACTGAGGTCAGTAAAAGTCAAACAAGCACAAAGGCAGGTGGGACACCCAGAGGAAGAGGGATTACAGAAGAGAAAAGTAGTAAGGCAAGAAGAGGGGCAGAGAGGACCATCATGACATTCAACCATCAACACCCCCCACCCCTGCGAAAAAAATCAATCACCTCCCCTCCTCCCCTCAGGCTCAATCTGTTTTTCTTCTCATTCTCTCTCTCTGACAGCGGGGGGCTTGTTCAGCAAACCCCTCCTCCTCCTCATCCTCCCACCTCTCCTTCCTTTATTCTCTTATGCTTGGGTTTCTTCACGGTGGCCCTGTTGCCCTCTCTGATCCTCCCCCTCTTACTCTTTCTCAAATGCTCAAATTCTAATTTTCTTTGCTGGCATGGCCACAGATAAGTACAACATGGCCTGAGCATGTTGCACAAGGCTTACAATGTAGGTGCGATAATTCAGAATGTAAGAAAATACAAAATACCTGCACACTAAACTATGATACGACTACATTACACTACATAGAATACTAAACAAATTGATGCAAACAGAATCATAATATACATTCAAATACACTTTATTTGCATGGTAGCCATTTTTGCAAAAAACAAGTTTATCACACACACACTCGCTCTGCCTCTCTTTGTCTCCATCCCTCCCCTCCCCTCCCCTCCCTCCTCCCCT
>NTHP01000003.1:2081263-2103583 GCA_003416845.1 Oplegnathus fasciatus | reverse complement strand
TCCTCCCCTCCTCCCTCCCTCCCCTGCACTCTGCACAGCCTGATGACATCATGAACAGCCGGTATAAATCCAGCCAGTAAGGTTGCAGCACAGCTTGTGGTGCTGACTACACTCTCTCTGTCTCTCTCCCTCTTCTCTCACTCTGTCGCTACCTCGCTTTGCTGCCTCTCTCTCTCACACACCCTCACACAGTCTCATTCCTCCACACTGCTGCAGACATGGCCGAAGTTTTCGTTGGCACATGGAACCTCAAGACGAGCGATAAATTTGATGAGTACATGAAGGAGCTGGGTAAGTGTGTGTTTAGTGTGTGTGTGTGTGTGCGCATGCGTGTGTAACAGGAGAGGATGCAGTGCTTCATGTGAGCACATGTTAAAATGTGGCTGAGGAAAGATAAACGCTTTAAGGTGTGTTTGTGTTTAAACTGTGCCTGTTAATGTAAATGTAAAGAAGATAAAGGGAGACAATGAACTAAGGGAGGAACCAAGATGGAGAATGAAAAAAAAAGAGGTACAAGGGGGTGGAAATGAGGGTGGAAAGAGGAAGAGAGGGACAGAGAAAGAGAAGAAAGAAATTGGGAGAAGATGGGAACCAGAAGGGGAGGAAAAAGAGGAAGAGTGGTTGACCGCATGGCCTAAGTGCTGGAAATGAGGGAGGGGCTCTCTTTTAGTGGAGGAAAAAAAACACCCCACTGTGAGAAACTCTGAATGGCAAGAAACTGGCATTCACACACACACACACACACACACACACACACACACAAGCATAATGTGGGTGACCTTCGCTGAAAGCTGCTCATTGTTTGAGGCCATGGGAGGAGTTGAATATTAAGATGGTCCCAGTGCCTAATGGGACGAGAACGTTCAGATGAAGTGGGCTTGAAAATATCTCACACACACTCGCACATAGTTTGGTGTGTGTGTGTGTGTGTGTGTGTGATGGGGGCAGGTGCTCGGACTTTTACAACCGTGAAGAATGACACTAAACTATTTGACTTTGTGGGGTTGTGCGTGTGTGTGTGTGTGTGTGTGTGTGTGTGTGTGAGAGATTCATGCCCAGTGACCTCTGAGCCATATTAACATCGACCCCCGTCTGCTCTGGTCACCATAGAAACCAGAGACCCTTCAACCTCTAACCCCAATCCTCTTGATCAATGAGGCACCTACACACACACACACACACACACACACACACACACACACACACCGTGACTTTTTGTTGTTTTCATTGTGGGTAGACCTCTTTCAGCTCTTGGAGGTGAACTGGATTGTCAGCCTGTAACAGAACAGACTTGTGCTTTGGTAGCAAAAGGGTGTGAGTCACTTTTCCCCAGTGAAATGAACTCTCTTGATCCCTCTCACACACACATACACACACGCACACAGCCTAAAAGGGAAGCAAGTAATCATACATGCCCAGACAGGCAGTCAGGTCAATGGGACCCTGCAGTGTTTGAAGAACATGCTGCAGGTTTGGACAGCAGACAAATAAGAGATTAGAGTGTGTGTCAGTTCAAGGAGACCCAAAGGGCAAATGCATGACTGCTGCCTTCAAACTTTTCTTAAAATATTCCACTTAATATCTTCACTCTGGTAATATTCATTTATATGTTTATTCAGAATATTCAACAGTGTTTTAGCACATATAAATGAAGGATTCGAGATGGTTGGTCCACCATTTTGCTCAAGAGTGAAATATCTCAACAACTATCGGATGGATTGCCATGAAATTTGGTACTGACATTCGTATTTCCAACAGGATGATTTATTGTAACTTTGGTGTTCCTTTAACTTTTCATCTAGCACCACCAACACATCAAAGTTTTCACTTATCCTGTCAAATATTTTGATATCCCCTTGATGGATTGGCACAAAATTTGGTACAGATGTTCGTAGTCACCAGAGGGGCAATATTTATGACTTTGCCGATCCCCTGACTTTTCCTCTTGCACCGCCATGAGGTTGACGATTTGGGTTCAGAGCAAAATGTCTCGACAACTATTGGATGGATTGCCATGAAATTTGATACAGATATTCATGTCTCCTTTAGTCAGGTCAGAATTTAAATCTGTCCAATACAACATACCTGCAAAACTAATCACATTCAGCCTCAGGTGTACTTTGTGTTAACTGCCAATTTGCATGTAGCTTGCTAAAGCATTTAGCCCATCTGTGCCCAATTACAGTTGAGGGAAGCCGTTGATTGAGATTTACACAAAGCTGCCAGTGTGGCTGTTGGCTATTAGTCTTGTTTATTCTACTGTATGAGTCAAGGCAACAGTATCCTGTATATCCTCCCTCAGCACATTACATGACCCACGTGTCTTTGTTTTCTACAGGTGTGGGCTTTGCTACGCGTACAGTGGCCAACATGACCAAGCCCACCACTATCATCTCAGTGGAGGGTGACAAGGTGACGGTGAAGACCCAGAGCACCATGAAGAACACAGAGCTCTCCTTCAAGCTGGGAGAGGAGTTTGACGAGACCACCGCAGACGACAGAAAAACTAAGGTGAGAGGTCAAAGGTCAGGTTGCTCAGACAGGAGATCACTGAGGAACACCGACACTCAAGGGCAAAACCTGAGTTTATACTTTAACGACACTTAATCTTTGAGGGTTAAAGTGGCTCTCGATGAGGTGAGCAATTTTTTAGAAAAAACCTCGGCCTACACCTAAAAAAGCTGAAATATCCATAGTGACAGGTGATGATTAAAGTTATCATGAGCATGATTGATGGCTTAACAAACAACTGTGATTCGTCACAGTTGGGTGCTGTCATTCTTGTTTTGAGTGTGAACAGGAGGAGGTGGGTCAGAGAGGTCAGGGGTGCACCATATTTTACAAACTCATCATATGTTTTGCGGGTGAAAACTTAATCTGCAAGGAAGGCTAGCTGTCAAATAAATGTAATGGAGTAAAAAATACAGTATGTGCCTGTGAAAAGTTGTGATAAAGTAGCATAAAATAGAAACACTCAAACAAAGCAAATACCTCAAATTATTTGTATTTAAATAAATGTGCTTAGTTACATTAAACAGACCAAACATTCATTCATGAGATGATTAATATGATCTTGTATGTACGCTTGGGTGTGATAACCTCCCCCTGTTTGTCTCTCTGTTGGCTGCAGTCAGTTGTAACAATAGAGGATGGGAAGATGGTGCACATACAGAAGTGGGACGGCAAAGAGACCAGTCTGGTCAGGGAAGTCAACGGCAACGCCCTAACACTGGTCAGTGCTCGCACAAAATGCGTACACACACACACTGCACCTGTATGTGTGTGTTTGTTGTATTTTAACTGCCGCTCTCTCTCCATCACAGACACTCACACTCGGAGGTGTTGTTTGCACGCGTTTCTACGAGAGGGCAGAGTAAACCCCAACACTAGGTCCCCGCAACATACACAGTACTTGCATCAGCTAAAGCCCTGCACCTCAAACTCCTTAACACCTCATCAACCCAGGCCGAGCAAACCCCTGGATGGCTGCTGCAGATCCCCCTCAATGTCCCTTCATACTGTACGCTCAGTATTAACATTACTGCTGACTGTGACCTCCCCTTTCTCCATGTCCTTCTCTTTATACTGTTGTTCCTTCTACTGTAAGAAACACTGAATAAATTCCAATGATTTTATTGTTGTTTTTTTCTCTAAAACTCCAGGTCTGCATAATTTTCCTTTTGTTTGAAAATGTGCTATGCACGATGCCTATGATGAACCTGGAAAAGTGTTTGAATTTGAACGTTTGCCTATTGAGACCTGAAAAATAAAAATAAAAGTGTGTACACTGTACACAAACTGGTAAAATAATGAAATTGCTCCGGGAAGTGTTTTTTCTTGAGATGTGTAGTGTTCATACATGGCGCTTGGCAGGTCCAGGTACAGAACGTTTACTCATCTGGGACTCTCAAGTCTACAAACACTGAAATGAGCAAATATGCTTGAGACAAATTTCACAATATTCTCATTTATTGCAGAATTTCAGTTAATAAGTGTCATGTAAATTAATTTCTTGACAGCTTCAGCTGAAGGCCGCGGCAGAAATTAAGAGTCGCTGTCGTGAATTCAGACACTTTCTGAGTGTGGTGGGCCTGAAAACACTCCAGTCTGAGCCATGGTTAGTTGTGTCTAAAAGAATACAACAGATTGAAAGAGTGTGACCATAGTTTCCATCACAGCCAGTTTAACAGGGACTCACAGAAAGGTTAATTATAGCCCTGCTCCTGCTCCTGTGTGTGTACATACAAGTGTGTATTTTGCCTTTACCCCAGCTACGTGAGGGGAAAGTTTTGTTAAAGCTTGTACTAAGTGTGCCGGTGCTGTTGTGTCCCATACTTGTACATTATGCGTGTGCTTTCTATATTCGGATCATTCCCTCCCATAGCAGATTGGTGTCATGTGTTAGCGACAGACTGCCAACTGGAGGCAGGGTGAAGGGGTGAAAGGGCGCAGGACGATCCAGGCCACCTCCTGATACCACCTCCTAAAGTTACCCTGAACTGAAATGGTCACAAGAAAGGATGAAACATACGTAATGCAAAAATAGCCTTCTTGTATCATAGATATGACTACATCTGCATATTTGTGTTTAGGAGGAAAGTGGACACACACAAAGCAAATGTTCAGAAAAGTTGAATTATGCAAGATACTAAGAAGTATTTGCACAAATAAAAAATAAAAACAGTATAAGCTGACTCTTAACGCAAGAAGACATTTACAGTATAAAGCAACAACAAGCAAACTGTTAAATAATTGAGTTTGAAAGTTTATACTTGAGCTTGGGAAGTAGTTTGATAAAAAATTTAACATAAAAAAAATCTTAACTTAAAGTCCACTTACAAGCTTTCTCCAGTGCTTTCAAACACATCTCACAGACTTCATCAGCAGATGGAGGTTGCTGGACAGTGCAGTGGGAAAAAAAATAGAAAGTGGATCTTTAGTTAGGAGTTAGGATGGCATGGCTTTGTGGAGTCTGCCACCACTTTGGTCCAGACGGAAATATCTCAACAACTATTGGATGGACTGCAGTGAAGTTTCATACACACATTCATGTCCCCCGTCAGGGTGAATTATAATAACTCATCATCTCATCCAGCACCATCACCAGGTTGAAATCTAAATTTGTCCAATACTTTATGACCTTCCAACACAGTGCACAAAGACTTGATTGGTTATTCCTTTATGGAAGCAAAAATGTCACATATTTCAAGGATATCCTGTATGAAAAAACCCTCCAAGGTCAAATCAAACATTGTAATACAAGTTGAAGAAGTATGCAGATTCTATTTCTTTTTTAAACTTTTTCTGTTAAGTGATTGTTGCCGTTATGTGCAATAATGCGACACAAAACTCACAACTCCGGTTGTGCAAGCTCGGGATGATACTAAATGTTGAACTGGCCGTATTAAAATCATCCTGCACATCTGTTTGGTGCAAACGAGAGACAGAAGAACGTTAAAAAAAAATGAAGGGGAGTCTAGGGACTGACCAATGAACTGGAGTGATTGCCAGTGGAGTCCACAGTCGTGTCAAAAACCACTGCAGCTGGAAACAATCCACCTCTCCAGAATCCTACAAGTAGGAGCGTGGAAATGAGGTCAAAACAGCACCAAAGAAACAACTTGCTGAATCCCAAATGTTGCCTTATCTTGTCTTGCACAGACAAGGGGTTGTCTTTAAAAAAAACACAAAAAGCTTCTCTGTCCACTTTGCACAACTTTGGCCTCACATGGCCCAACCTCAAGTCGTGTTGTGTAAATCCCTCAGTCCTGGTCTGAGACATCTTACCTTACTTGAAAACATCAACTTAATATGACCCCAGCGTGGACCAGACCCAACCTGAGAATTTCTAATGTTTGTGTGTGTGTTTTAGTCCCTCCAAGGACTCCCAAGTATAAACAGCAACATTATGAGTTCAAGGTCCAAGAACAAAGAGATCAAGAGGCACATTACAAATAAAAACACCTTTAATGGAGCCAACAGTTGACATGCAGGAAGAGGGTTTGTGTGTGTTGTTCCCCCCGGCGGCAAGATAGACACAAACACACACACGTATGCACACACAAACGCACAACAAGCAGCGGCCGACCTCAGGATATCACCATAGCTAGGAGTTCCTGTCAGGCTCACTTGTGCTGCATTACATGTCCTGTTTATGCTTTACTACTTCCTATATGTGTGTGTATGTGTAGCTGTCTCTGTCTGGATTATTTGAAGGATTTTCATGCCCCCCCCCCGCTTTACTGTCTTCATATCTGCTTAATGGATTTCCCAAAGCATAAGAAACCAGATAGCTGTAAACAATATCTGGATTTCCAGAGGGATAGCCATAGCCATATTGCTTACGCCTATCGGGTTACATATGATGTGTAAACTCCTCCCTCTGTGGGGGAGCCAGAGGTTACTTTAGGACAAGTGGGGCATATCACCTGATTTTTGTTTGCAGCATTTTCCTTACTTGATAGGAGGTCTTAATGTGCTTCCAATTATGTGGAGACAGTAAGCAAAACTTTCCTTAACTTAAAATGGATAAAGGTTTCTATTACAAGCATTTGTTATTAAAAGATACACAGCTGGAAGTCTGTCACTCTGTCGCTACCCACTTCCCTTTTTGCCTCCGTCCGATAGCTGCAGTGTGTGTGACTGTAGTTGTGTGTTTGAGCCGTGTGGCCGTCTCAGCTGTGTTTGTGCGATTTATGTTTCTTGTGTTTCTTCTTCTTTCTGTCCTCTCTGTCCGGAGTGTGCTCGCGGCGCCTCCTCTTGGATTTGCATTCGCTACTGCCGCTGCTGCTGCTGTCGCTCTCCGACTCCTTCCTCTCCCTCTTCCTCTTCTTCTTCTTCATCTTCTTTTCCTGGAGGACGAAACACACAAGAGGAGAACTTTGTTTTGTGGGGCAATAAATGAGGAACTTGAACAATGACACTGCAGAAATACGTAAGAAGCAGACAGCTGTTTCAATACCTCAAAACCCAATCAGTAGACAGTTATTTTTCATTATATCAACACAAAGCCATACTGTATTGCAACAGTTTTGACAGTTCTCATAAAGCTGTCTCTCAGTGGAAGCAACCGCAGACATTGTCATTCAGACAATGCCCGAGACGTGTGGGATGTAGCATCAGACGATTCACGGCCGAGAGACACAAAAAGAAAGGTGGAGGAGTGGATGAGAGCAATACAGGACATTAACTGTCACATATTCACCTTCTTTTTCTTCTTCTTTTTGTCTGAGTCGTGCTGTGGTGCAACTGTGGAGGTCTGCTGCTGTTGAAGCTGTGGCGCTTCATCGTCCTCTTCAGGCAAAAGAGCGTACTGCAAGCCCGGAGCAGAGAAACAGTCCTTTGTAAAGTGACCTGAGAAGAGTGCAAAGAGAAACTAATTTTAAAGTGATTTCAAGCAGTGGAAGGTTGCAGGAAACAAATGCAGTCTCTGTGCTTCGTTCTTTTAAGATATGGCAGTTCTTTCATCACGTTGTTGTCGCACCCTTGCAGCCGCACTTTGAGCACGTTGTGTTGAGTACGGCCTCCAGCGTGATCCTGTTGCCCGTGTGATCTCTAAAGTTCTTACGTCGCCTCGAGTCCTGCCTACAATCACACACAGACGATTATAACACACACCTGTCCATGCACCCATGCAGAGATACACACACATATGACCAAATAAAACTGTAAGCACTTACTCTGCCATAACATTGTTTGGGTCCAGGTCCCGCCCCGTTCCCTGATTGACAGCTTTCATCGAGAAGGACAACTTCACCTTGTCGCCCCGAATCTGAGAGACAAGGGACGGAGCTGCAATCATCCTGCTCACTTCACTGACACGGCATAGCATGGTGTGTATGTGTCTGTGAGTGTGAGTGTGTGTGTGTGTGTGGTGTTACCTCTCTCCCAATGACTTTAATCCACACCTGTTCCCCCACATCCACAATCTCTGAGGCGTTCTCAACCCGTGAGGCTGACATCTCACTCACATGTACCAGGCCTGTGTGTGTAAGGGGAAAAATTTAGATATCAATCTAAAAAATACATAAAATGCTGAGAAGAAATTCCCTTCAAAGGATTTAGAATGATAAAATATGTCTTGTGTGTTTTGCTGACAATGAAATATATCCCTTTATTTCATCAAGACATGAAGATTAAAAGATTCTGTTTTCAGAACATTAGAAATCGTTAAGATATACGAAACGCTGTTGTCAGAACATTAACTACTGACTCCCTTCACTGACTCGCAATTTAAACCAGATTTAACTTAAATACAACAAAATATTTCAATCTAAAACACTTTCTTGTTGCAAAATTAAAATAATTATTATTTTCTCAGGATTTGAACACCATGGTTTGGGTGCTGAATTTCTCCCAGTAAACTTTGCTCAGTTCTGCCCTCCAGTGGTGAAAACGAGCAAAGCTGGAGTTCAGTTTGACATGCAGGTCAAGGACAATTGTGCCTCACAAATCATCATCAAAAAAGTAACCCCAGTGTAAATATAGATATGAGACATCCCACTTCATCAATCTGTTCCACTTCTTAACAACCCTACCCGAACCCCTCCTTTACTTCCTCCCTCTACGTGCACATCGTCTTGGATTTAGGAAGTCATAGTGACTGGAAAAAATTCAAACTGGGTTCAAAATTAATCTTAACACTGATTGTGCTAACAGATAAACAATGTCAACATATTAAAAAAAACATGGGCTTGCACTGTAATATTTACTCCTCCATATCTTCCATATGTCTAGAGCTGCAACGATTAGTCGATTAATCAATTAGTTGATCGACAGAAAACTAATCTGCAACTATTTTGATAATCGACTAATAAAAGTTATTTTTTCAGCAAAAATTCCCAAAATTTGATTGTTCCAGCTTCGCAAATGTGAAAATTTGTCACTTTTCTTGGTCTTGCATTATAGTAAATTGAATATTTTTGGCTATTGGTTGGACAAACCAAGACATTTGATGAGGTTGTCGCATATTGTGAGGGGCATTTTTCACTGTTCTCTAATGTTTGATGGACCAAATGATTAATTGAGAAAATAATCAGCAGATTAATCGATAACAAAAAGAATCGTTAGATGCAGCCCTAGCTGTGTCAAAACAAAACCAATAATCATCAAACTTCTTCTTGCAGTCAGAGAAGGAATTCTGTTGAAATCCTGCTCTAGGAGCATCGTGTAGCTTCTCCTAACTCTGGCTGAGTCAGCGCTGTCATAGACTGACAGAGACACTATGCACTCGACTTTGGGAATGAGGGATGCCTCCTGGTTCCTGCATCCTCTGCACTCACTCTGCATTGCTTTTGGCTCTGGCCAAAGTCCCATTTCTGACACAGTGGTTTTATCTGGCAGTGGATGCAGGTGTTGACTTAGCATCTTTCTGCCACTGCGTGTTTCTCTGTTTTATATGTTTTCTAATAATTGTCCAAGTTACTGTAAGTTTACCTGTTTTCACCCATTGCAAGCTCTACAGTATTTTCATGATATGATTTTCTAATTCCCTTATGTCTCTGCTACTTACTCTTCTGTATTTTGAGGTGTTTTTGCCTTCTTTTACTGCACTATTTCTTCTTTTATTGTGATTAATTTCACACAATTTGAACTGTGACTGTTGTCTTTCTGAATAATTAAATCTTTGTAAATGTTTACAATAAAGGTGTACACAGATAAATGAGCTTCACTTTTCACCAACCTTCCTTCTTGTATCCTGGGAGTCTGACAAAGGCTCCGTAGGTCTGCAGAGAGACCACCTCTCCTTTGGCAATGCTGTACATTGGTGGCAGACCATCCAGTCCAGCGGGCTCTGCTGCTGGGCCATCACTGTCAGACATTGTCACAGTGGAGGTGGACCACAGGTATCAATCAATGGATCTAGAAGATTGATAATGGAACATATTTCATTATTTGTGGTGTCATATGAATAGAAGAGAACATCCTTTTTTCAAGACTCACATTTAAGGTTGTTTTTGTCCATAAAAAATCCTGTAGATGAATAAAAGCATTTGGGGGCAAGAGTTACAGAAAACACACATAACATCAGCATCTACTTTAAGTCATTGTACAGTTAACACTTTAACAGGATACATTCTACAAAATAGGTTTATAAAAAACTTCTTTAACCTTGTTAATATTACAAAACGTATTTGGTGTAGTGAAGACTCCTTTCCAGTGCATCTGTCCAACTAGTCCATTCCTTTCAATGTAACTAATAAACTCTTGGGAGGAAATAGAGGCAGTTTCACCATAACCTTAGAGAGGCTAAGAGGCTAGAGGCTGAATATATAACAGGAAGAACGATGGCATTAAATATACACTGATCAGGCACTTCATTAAGTACACCTGTACAATCTACATGAACAGCTCTGCCATGAATTCGACTTTTATGAAGCTTATAATTTTTCAGTTTTTGGTGACGCTGTCAGAAAGGTAATAATTCTACTTTATGTTTATTACTGAGGTTGTAGTGGGCGGTGTTGTTGTACTGAAGTGCGTTATATTGAAAGGTGGTTTTAATATTTTGTTCACCCCTTTTACATACATGAGAGGGGCAGAATATTAAAACCACCAGCAATGTAAAAGGGACACTGTGCTTAGTTTTAAAGTCTTCATAACTGTATCAGTCACCTTTAATTTTTATAAATTGTTAAACAAAAAAATACATCCCGGTTAACAAGGGGTTGAGAATTTGATATCTTTATCATTATGATTTAAACATATGTTTTAGTACTATTGATAGTTGCCAGAACGAAAAAAACTTTAAGAAATATGATCTATTTTTGTAAAATACCCCTGCACAATGTCTCCAATAAAGCTGCAGCAATAAGTCGATTAGTTAATCGCCAACTATTTTGATAATCGATTAATCGTTTTGAGTCATTTTTTTAAGAAAAAGTGTCCAAATTCTCTGATTTCGGCTTCTCAAATGTGAATATTTTCAGGTTTCTTTAGTCCTCTATGACAGTAAACTGAATATCTTTGGGTTGTGGACAAAACAAGACACTTGAGGACGTCACCTTGTGCTTCGGGAAACACTGATCAACATTTTTCACCATTTCCTGACATTTAATGGACCAAACAACTAATCAATTAATCGAGAAAATGATAGACAGATTAATCGAATAATCATTAGTCGCAGCCCTACTCTCTAAACTGTAATAATTTGGTAATTTTATTGATTTATTTTCAATGATTTTAATGTTGTTTGTTTTTGTTGTATATGTATGTGCATTTGTTCAAATAAAGATTAGAAAGGCTGGGTGTAGAGGCCTCCTGACGACTTTAGTGGAACCTCAACAACATGAAGAATAGTTTAAGCTCAGTTAAAAAATGCTACTTTTTCAGTGGTTAGCACAATTAAACCTTTAAATCTCAGATGCTGCTGAGTCCTCTCGCAAAGACATAAAACACAGCTGGCTGACTTTATTTATGATGTTGAAGGAGTACAAATGTGTGCAGAAGACCTTGGATAGAATAAAAACTGTAGTAGGCTAACTTAACTTAGCTTTACATCTGCTGTAACAGAGTAGCTTCAATAGTAGCAGTGATGCTAACGTTAGCTAGCTAGATTAAAGCATTGCCCTCTACCAAGCTAACGTGGCTAACCGCACAAAAACACATAAACACGATAGTTGGCCCGTGCATTAAGTATAAATCCTAATCTATACAATGATAGACAGTGCACAATGCAGCGTTAATTCAGAAGAAAATATTAAAAAATAAATTATTGTTACCTTACGTATTAGCAGAGCTGGTTCAGTTTCACATCCGGGGCAACACAGTTTAACAACAAGCCGAGTAACCAATCACCGCAGTCGTTGCGAGCCTCGACCAATCACACGCCTCATAGCCAGCGGAAGTACTCCTCCCCTGTTCTTCGTTGGTGCTGCGTCGCTCGACGTCCCTCCATGAAAGGCGGCCATTCATTTTTGTAACATATAGCATTAAATTCAACACTTTTGCTGCTTTTTGTTGACTAACCCGGAATGATTGAACCGAAGAAGAGAGCGGCGGACATGGCGGTGGTTCCTGCCGCCGTGAAGCGGCCCAGGACGGAGCTGGTGGCGGCGGCTCAGTCTCAGCAACTCGTGGCCATGGTACGGAGAGTACTACGCTATATATACTATATACACACACTGGTGACTGGAAAAGTACTCATAGATACTTAATAGAGGCGACCAAAACATACACATGTTCATTAATAACTGCACATTTACCCAGCATGCTCTTAAGTGTGCTAACTGGACTATAAATTGTTTTTAGGGGCTCAAACGGGACTTAACATTAACTCCAAAGCAGGAAATACTGTGTTTAATTCACATTCAGCCATGCTCAGATAGGACTTTATTGATCCCCTGAAAGGTAATTCGGTTGTTGCAGGAGCTCAAAGACAGAAATAAGTTCAGATAAGACTTTTATTAACCATTATTAACCAAGTCATATTTCTGCCTCAGTGGTTTCTGCAAGTTCCATGTCAGATTACCTTAAAATGATCAGCCCTGTAAAATTAATCAAAATATTATCGAAATCGCAGTATGGCCAAGTGCAATATCCACATCGCAGGAGCTGCAATTTTTTGATAAAGGTAAACTGTGTCACAACACACCAACACAACACACACAACACAATGAAGCATTGTGGTGTTACAGAGATGCCCCGGCCTACAAATCATGTTCTCCAGATGTACGTGGACATGCTTGTTTGGTACAGGCCCAAGAAAAAAATCACATCATCATCATTTTTACCTTTTTTCAGTGGAATTAAAATTCAAGAAGTCCCACTAAAATCGTGAGTCATATCGCAATATCTGTCAAAAATAATCACAATCTGATTTTTTTTTTTTTGCATATCATTCAGCCCTACAGTCCACTGTGATAAACATCAGCTAAATCAACTTACCTGAATAGATATTATGAAACAGTATTGATACACAACGTAGTTCTGCTGATTCTGATTCTGGCCGATATCTCTATTTAAGCGCTGACAAATCCTATGACGAATGGCCAATATTAATTTTCTAACATAACTTGTGCTCTCCCCTGGACAAACTATGTAAAGACGACACTGTTTCTAAAAAACCTCAAACATATCTTCAGTATCAGCATTTCCGTGCTGCATTTTCTTGTTACTTATGCTGATACCCATATACCATGGATAAACTAATTTTGGGCTGTCAGGCTCTAATGCTGACAGAAGGTTTAAATTCAAGTTTATTTGTCACATATAATCATACAGGGTATAATCATAGTGAAATGTGTGACTGTTGGCTCCTTCAATTGTGCAATAAAAAAAGTGTAAAATAGAATAAGAATAAAATAAGTAATAAATAATAATGTTGACTATAGTAGTAACTTTGAATAGTAAAATAGGAAGACTATTTTTAATTATTTAGGATCCTAGTGGCCTGATAGTAGAAGCTCTTTCTGAGCCTGGTGTATCTTCTTGTTATTGTTCTACAGCATATATCTATTTAACAATCCACCCAGCCCTCACCTCAGAGTCAGACAGCCCTCTATATTTGACCTTTAATGTGTCTCCCACAGGGTCCCCCACGCAGCTCCAGCCTGCAGGCTCCCATCATGCTGATGTCTGGCCACGAGGGTGAGATCTACTGCTGCAAGTTTCACCCCAACGGAGCCACGCTGGCCTCCTCAGGATTTGACAGGCTCATATGTAAGATATTAAACTAGTGCAAACGGCAGACAATCCTGCAGTTCACACATCCTTGTTAAAACGTATTCATACTCCCAGTTACTGTGAGTAACTTGTTGCACGTTGTGTGTCTTTGCTGCAGTGCTGTGGAATGTGTATGGAGATTGTGACAATTATGCCACTCTGAAGGGCCACAGTGGAGCAGTGATGGAGCTGCACTACAACACAGATGGCAGGTATGATCGATGAAGTGAAACGTTGTAGGCATACTCTGATGGACAAACAATCAAAATAGTTATCTATATTAACAAAATCTGTGAGTTGTGAGTGAACAAACAGAAAGAGAGATAGAGAGTTTGTAGGTATTGATACATCTTTTTGGGATAAAACTCTGATGTTGTCCAGTTTAGTCTGTCTTGAACCTACACTGTGATAATGGTTTCTTCTTGATTCAATGAGTCAAAACTTTAAAATTTGTATTCATGTTATTTCGGTTTTAGAGCTCGTCTGAACAGCGAATCCATGGGTTGTGGCGAGTATATTTAGACAGGGTTCGTACGGGTGCTGGCAATCCTTGAAAATGGTTGAATTTTAATGTGGTGTTTTCAAGGTTTGAAAAGTGCTTGGATTTTGAGTCAAATGTTTGAAACTGCTTGAAATGATAATTGTATTAATATAATAAATAATATAATAAGTCAGAGAGAGCCTAAGTGATTTGAGTGTAATTCACCACAGCTGTAAGGTGCTGGAAAAGCTTGAAAATGCTTGAAAAGTGCTTGAATTTGATTTTGGAAAAAGTGTAGGAACCCTGTTTAGAGTTGGAAATCCTTTTGTGTTAAATGATATTCAAACTGAGAGCGTTTTTGATATTGTGCCCCTGGTCACCACAATGGTCTGTTATCCGGCTCAAAGGACCGTTTTGTTTTACAGGAATGATTTGACTTAAATTGATATGAGCACAGAGGGAGAAGCAGTCAGGAAGTTCCATTTGAAAGCATTTATTCTCTTTCAGAGTAAGGTGTAGTTGAGTGGTTTCATTTCTATTGTAAAGTTGTACATCTAGTACATCTCTCTAGTTAATTCTGACATTATTATGATCTATTAAAGTAGGGATGTATTGATATGATTCAGAGTTGTTTATTGATTTCTGTATTCAAGAGAATGTGATCATTTGTATGTATATTTTCTTTCAATCATAGAAATGAAACCACTCAACTACACCTTACTCTGAAAGAGAATAAATGCTTTCAAGTGGAACCTGCTGGCTGCTTCTCCTTCTGTGCTCATATCAATTAAGTCAAGTCCAGTGCATTCCTTAAAAACAATGATGTAATTATTGTTTTATATGCATGACACAATTAAATTATTAGTAACACTCAATCCGTGGACTTTTTTTGAATGACAGCTGTCAAATAAAACACAGTTACATTAGCTGGAAATAATGGCTTTTGGCAGCTGTAATTTCATAACGGTTTGTAACATTATCAGCTACCCATCACTCATATTGGTCTAAACCAAACTATTACGCAAACATGGCTGTTTATTCTAGTTTCTGTAATCGATGGAAAGCAACACACGTTTCCCATTTGTTGAAGTTTACTAGCTGGCTGAGATAATTGGAAAGGACGTGTGAAACCTGTGCTTCTTAATTCACGGGTTAATCCAGAGGGTTGATAAATGTGTCTAGAAAGGGTTGACCGACTGTGTTTTCTTGCTGTGTATTTCAGCATGCTGTTTTCGGCGAGCACAGACAAGACTGTAGGCGTGTGGGACAGTGAAACGGGTGAGAGGATCAAGCGTCTGAAGGGCCACACCTCCTTCGTTAACACCTGCTACCCGGCCCGTCGAGGACCCCAGCTCGTCTGCACCGGGAGCGATGACGGGACAGTGAAGGTGAGATTTCTAGATGCCAATTACTTTAAATACATGAACTGACTTGTGTAGATATTGGATGGCATTTAATTTGAGTTTTTATCCGGGGTTCAAGAACACTCACCGGTCTCAATAATAGACTATGTTTTTTATTATGTTGTTCGTAATTTATCTCAAATTCAGCTGTTGGTCTAATCAGGCTCTTGTTTATTTTTCTCTATGTGTTTGTCACCGTGGTAGCTGTGGGACATTCGTAAGAAGGGCGCGATACACACTTTCCAGAACACCTACCAGGTGCTGGCCGTGACATTCAACGACACCAGTGATCAGATCCTGTCAGGAGGCATCGACAATGACATCAAGGTACTGGACTCCAGCACACACAGAAAACCTGGAAATTATGCTGATAATGATAATGTCCTGGAATATCATTTTCATTCAAAACGATCAAAAAAACATCACAGTCAGATCTGAGAAAGTCAAATGAGCTGTTAAGACATATGCATACGGTTGGTGCTGGCAAAATTAGGATGGGTAGTATAACCAAAAATCAATATCATGATTATTTTGGAAGGTTGTCTCTAACAATAACTTTACAATTTCATTGCAACCTTTTTTTAAAGCGCCTTGGGAAATACCAAACAAAATTAGGTCGTTCAGTGACTGATATTGGAGGTATCTCAAAATGTTTATTGTCCAGCTCTATTGAGTAGGAACTCTGTGGGATCTTTACCAGATCAACATTTTTCATTTTTACTTTACAACCTTTTGGCACTGCTTTTTTAATTCATTCACTTGGTAGATAGAAGATAGCACGGCCTGTGTGGTGGTTTAAATAGGAACATATCAGGAGCATGTGTACCAGACTAGTGAGCTCGGCTGAGCTGAGAAGTCAGAAAATCTTTTTTTCTGGATACCACAATCAAATCAAATGTGACTTTATAGTCCAAATAAAGACATTTATTCAGTCAAAAAATATGCAGCAACAGTACGAAAATACATAAAGTAAACAAACCATGAAATAAACAATACCAGAAGAAGAACATTGTCGTCTCAGAGTGCTATGTTCTCCCTTCCTAACTACTAGTTTTTCCCTAATTACCCATCCTCACTGAATAAAAAATATATACCCAACCCTTTAATCCACTCATGCACACACACAAACAAACAGTTATGACCATAGAAGTAATTACAAAAAGTGTGGCAATAAGATTAAAGACAAATTAGACAATATAAACAGCGCAACAGTGACGGTAGCTTTTGTTACAGGCTGCGGATATTAAACGCTGTGACAGCAGCAGGAGCAAAGCGTCGCTCACAATTCTGGTGAAGGTGAAAAGTTCCAGCCATTAAAGATGCAGCGTATCACATTTAAAATTAGGTCATCATAAAGCCACATCTGTAGTTGGTGAAACATGTTGCATTTTTCATTTGGGTGCCTAAATACAGTGTTTAGCTCATTGTCAGTGTGCTGTAAAACTGCCTCCCCCGGGTGCTGCTAATCCCTTATAACGCTGAACTCGCTGCTACATCCTCTTCACTCTTGCATCTTTTATAATGATGTCCGAGAGTTACACTGGTGTTTTGTCCTCATTCCGCCACCTACTTCTTCTGCAAACCCCGCTGCAGGCTCCTTTGAGGTTTTGTAGTTGACGTGTTGTGGTGTGTTTGTGTGCTGTAAGAACATCAGTTTTTTTTTGTTTCCCCTGGACTCCAGCCGCGATCATAACAACCGGCCTTTGACCTGTTGTGTTGCTACAGATCTGACAATGACATCTCAGCTCAAGCCTACTCTTTGCTCCACACATATAGGCCTATATACTGTATGTCCTTTTGTATAAACCCTGTTTTTTGTGTTGTGCAGGTGTGGGACCTGAGGCAGAACAAGTTGATCTACAATATGCACGGCCATGGTGACTCAGTAACTGGACTCAGCCTGAGCTCTGAGGGATCGTACCTTCTCTCAAACTCCATGGACAACACAGGTAGGATGCTTGTGTGTATATTTACAGTATAAGAAATGCCCTTTCACAGGTCATGACACTGAATTTTCTACGGCTGAATCCTTTATCTGGTTTTCGTCCGTGTCTCTGTGTAGTGCGTATTTGGGATGTTCGACCATTTGCACCCAAGGAGAGATGTGTGAAGATTTTCCAGGGCAATGTTCACAACTTTGAAAAGGTAACATAAATAACTCTCTGACCCTCTTTGTAGTCTAGGGCATGTTAAACTTACAGCACGGACACTACTTTCCACTGTTGATAACACCCAGAGTGAGGGATTGTATATATTTGGGAAAATACTGGAAGGAACAAGTAATTTTCCCCACCCAGCAGAATCTTGGACCTTGGAGTTTGTCGTTGAGTCACAAACATATTTTGAGACTCAAGTTTCAAAGATTCTTTTTTCATGTCACTTTCTGACATGCAATTAACAGCACTCTGTACTTTCATCCTGTGAACTGATACAGTCCACAACTTTGTGCGTACAGTACGCGACCAACAGCTGCAGTCCTGCTGGCGGCGTTTACACCTGTTGTCCACCATGGTTACACGACATCGCCTTTCATCCTCTCCTATCACTCTCTGCTGGCCTTTCTAATAAAGAGAAGTTCATCTCTTATGTAACCGTAGCTCTCATGTAGAATGGATGTGTCATGTTGCTGATGCATTTTCTAACATCTGCTCCCGTCTTTCAGAATTTGCTGAGGTGCTCCTGGTCCACTGACGGCAGTAAGATAGCTGCAGGCTCCGCTGACAGGTGAGAGGCAACCAAACACACACACACACCACATTTACATGCTTTTGCACATATAAGCGAAAGGTTTATCTAGTTTGGGAAAAATTCATTTTGTTACTGTAGGTATAAGATATTTTTATCTTTTAACTTTTATTGAGAGAAATTTTTTTAACATCCTGTTGTCTCAAATGGCTTTTTATTGAAGAAAAGCAAAGGTTAGAAAGGAAATAACAGCAGCTTATAAACAAAGGTTTAAGTAAATTGAGTATAGAGTAAAGAATGTGTAAAATGCTGTTGAGTAAAAAAAAAACAACTTGCATATTTTTCTCTATTCATAATAGATGCGTGCATACACATACTAATATACTGTATTATCCCTATATACACATATTCGTCATACCCTAACTTAAACAAGGTTTCCCACAGGTTGAGAATTTACTTGTGGTGGTGGGTTGCACAGCGTGTGATGCGGCGTGTGATGGCACATGGCATGTGATGGCGCTACGTGAGACAGGCGCTTTCAATGCATGTTATTATATTATTTCAAATTACACAGTTATGTTTACAATGATATATTGAGGGGGACAACTCATGTTTTTTCCAAGGAAGTGGGGTCCGGACCCCCTTGCCCTCCCATAATATATCCGCCCATGAGCCAGTTCAACCGCCCTCGTAAGTTAAGATGTTCATTCTTTATAGGGCATCCAATACACATGTGGGTGCACGTGGGTTTCGTTTTTTTAATTCACACAAAGAACGGAAAAACAAAATAATGCACTGTACATTTAAATCCTGTTATCAGACAAGTTGAACACTTGGACGTAGGGTACACGGACCATCTGATCCATGGAAAAGAGACGGTAAACTGGTTTGTAGCCTAATGAAGGATTTAAAATTCATGCTGATTAAAGCCTTGGATATACTTTCCGTTCCGTGTCCGCAAACAGTTGCGGGCTTGCGTTCGGGCACGCTTTTTGATTCATAATACAATTGAGGGTCTGTGTCGGTCTGACATATGTGTACACTCGCCAGCCACACTCAAAACAACAGACTGTAGCTATAGCTACCTTGCTAAGTGGTGGCTGTCTTGTATTGACTGTGGCCACTAGTCTTGTATTCTTTCAAAGACGATCTATATAAACTAGTACAGCGCATGTTGAAAATGTGCCTGTTCGGAACGGGCCAATTGTTTATCCTCGGGTATTTCTACTCGCAGCTTTCTGGAGAAAGTCAGCTGGTCTGTGTGCATTATGAAGTGACAATTGCACGTCTTGATTGAACATTTTATCTACCTGGATGGGTCTCCCAAGTAGAGCCTATGTATGGGAAACGCTGTTAGATATATGTGTATTTCAAGAACTTAAACACACATTAAACCCACCTAGTTTGTGTCCAGACTTATAATACTATAAAATAAATTAATAAGTAAATTATGACATGACAGGTTCATCTCTCCACACAAGTATCCATCTTAAGTTGCAAGCTAGCTGTAATGTTCTCTGTGCAATTTACCGCATTTAATCCACAACAACAGCATAACTTGAAATAGATACAGCACACAAAATGTACTGTAACAGAACTCCTTCAGTGTTGTATGTCTCTGCTTTGCATTGTCTCACACCAGGAGTCATTCTAGCTATTTACTTGTGTTTATAGATTCGTGTATATCTGGGACACCACATCACGCAGAATCCTGTACAAGCTGCCAGGCCACGCTGGCTCTGTCAACGAAGTGGCCTTTCACCCAGAGGAGCCTATAGGTGAGTCAAAGGACGACGCTGTGATACATGTTAAAAGAATGTAATAGAGATATTTGATGCATTTTGAGGAACAAGTTTGTTTTTTTTAACTTGAGGAGAGAGCATGTTTTTATATTCATGTGTCATCACCCAACACTCTTATTTCTGTCTGTTGGATTGCATTTGACATAAGTGTTAGTTCACCTGAGGCCTAGTTACAAAACAGTAAGAGTTTAATGATCTTTTTCTCTTTGTCTCTCTACACAGTGCTGTCTGGCTCCAGTGATAAGCGGCTCTACATGGGAGAAATTCAGTAGACTGTGTGTGTGTGTGTGTTAACTTGGATGAGTGTAAGTGTGTGTGTGTGCGAGGGTCCTGCTTTAGAAGTGGATGGGTGGTGTTGGACAGCGGGTTAGGAGTCTCTGTAATTTCATGTGCTTCATCTTGTCACAGAACAACCTCAGGACGTGTGTTTGAAGTTTATTACTCTCAGTCACAACAACCTCCACAACAACTTGTTTTTTATTCTGATTTGTTTCTTTTTAATAAACTTCAGTATTCTGTAAAAAGAGTTTGTTCGATTCTTTTGTCATTAAGACGCTTTGCCGTGTTTATAGTAGTGTCACATTGTAACCTGCTGCTGGTTTTATCCACCAAACCTGTGTGATCTGTTTATGCAGATAACACCAAGTATTAATATCATTCATCCACTACTTCTTTCAAAGACTCCATTTATTTGACAGTTATATTAACTAGTTCCTTTGAGAGTGAGGGTGTATAAACAAGATGTGCAGTAACATTCAAACTAAGCAGCAGTGTATGGAGTACTTCTTACAGGGTAACACATTAATATTGACAAGAAGTTGAGCTTTGCTATGAACACTTGAGGCAATATGTAAGGAAGGACAACGGACTGTATTTTCTGTGGAAGTCAAAGGTTTTAAATGTGGACAGGAAGTCCAGATTTGTCCTGACCCTCTTGGTTATTTGTAGGAACAGGAATCAATTGAGCAAAATTGTCATGGCAGGAAGTAAAATCAGTGGTGAGCAGCAGCCTTCATTTTTAACATTTTTAGACAACAAATCACAAGGGAAGCAAAACCCATCTTGGTCCATTTGGTTCTGAAGGAAGATTATACATATGCATATAAACTGTCCACACACACCCCAGCCCTTTATCCTGCTCTTATTCTTATTTGTTGCTGATATTTAATAAACTTTTTTATAATTCTCTATAGAGACTATAGTTAACACACCACCTTTAATATGTTTAATATTATGTTGTCTTATTGTTTAATTATGTTTTTATTGTTTTTTTATCTGCCTCGCTCAGAAAACAAACTGTTTCCTCTTGTCGGACAGTAAAGAGATGAACTGAGCTGATAATTTAACACTGAAAGTGATGGGACCATTGTTAATAATGAGTGCAAGTACTTTTTAAACTCTAGTGCATTTTACTGAAAGTACTTCTATATATTTATTTCTTTAAAAAATGAGAGAGGAGGAGTTTTATTGATGTGTCTTTTCCCCATCTTGGCATTGCCTCTTTAAGAGCTTGTTCAACCTCTGGATTAGTCTTATCTGTAGTAATAAATGAATCAGTTTAATTAGCACTATATAGAGTTACTGTCCTGTGACTGCAGCAGTTTTTGCACAGAACATGGGTTTACTTAGCTAAGTAGGGCTTTAATTATGGGTCATCTATTATGATTAAATATTTTGAGTTTTGAGTTCTCTGTAGTGAGGCAAGGCAAGTTGGTTTAACACATTTTAAACACAAGGAACTCAAAGTACTTTGCATAAGGTGGAGAAATTCATTAAAACAACATTTAAAAACACAATTAAGGAAAACAAGATCAGTTAAAATAGAATAAATTGAGATAGATAGATTAATACAAATAGACAAAATATAACCGACTGGAAATACAGTTATAGTGCAGTCACAAGTTAATCAGTCAAAGTAACAGGAGATATAAAAAAAATCATAAGTGGTACAAAATCTAATTAGAATCAAAGACATAAAACTGTAATGTAAACAAGTTGTGCAGTAATGTAGTATATATATATACATTATGAGAACAGGTTGTAGACAGGTATGCACATAAATATATATACTGTGATGGATAAACAGCTTATAGCTTATAGCTGTAATAACAGGTAGTAATAAATATATACTGCGGTGTGTACAGGCATAAACAGGTAGTAATAAATATATACGGTGGTGTGTACAGGTGTAAACAGGTAGTAATAAGTATATATTCCTTGTGTGTACAGGTATAAACAGTAATAAATATATATGGTGGTGTGTACAGGTGTAAACAGGTGGTAATAA
>NTHP01000003.1:2064151-2080104 GCA_003416845.1 Oplegnathus fasciatus | reverse complement strand
ACAGGTAGTAATAAATATGTACTGTGGTGTGTACAGGTGTAAACAGGTAGTAATAAATATGTACTGTGGTGTGTACAGGTGTAAACAGGTAATAATAAATATATACTGTGGTGTGTACAGGTGTAAACAGTGAGCAAGCAGGTGGAGCCAGTGCAGTAGAATATGTACAGTACCAGTAAGTGTAGTAAAGTGTAAAAGTCAAAGGTGAACATGCTTTAATTGTTTAATCACTTCAATGAGAACATGTATATAAAGTGAATGTAGGATTCATTGTAGTGAACGGGATATGTCATAATGGTTGTGTTTGCATTGATTGTCATATGGCCTCGCGATAACCGCCTCCACGGTCATTATCTGCCCCCTTATCAGTGATCGCTGACTGAGCTCGTGTGAAGCTCACTGTTACTCTGCTCGTGCTGCGTGTCTGAGATTAAACAAGGCTGTTAATTGTGTTGTTTCCGCTCTGAATAACCGCCGGCCGAGGAGCCGAGAAGCGGGACCGCGGGTCAGTGCTCTCTCCCCGGTCTGTGTCCACACTCGGAGGGCGGTGGGAGGCGATTACACACTTTATTATTTTCGGCTGTCTGAACCTCCTCCACCACCGCGAGCCCCCAGTTTCTTTTGTGCTCCTCTCCTTGCGGGGCTCGGCCGCGCGCACGCACGCGGGTCTGCAGAATCCATGCAGCTCCTCCTCGAGGGGGTCGCGGTGACTGAGAGCCCCCACCCCCTTCGTCTCTCTCTCTCCCCCCCCGGCTCCTCCTGCGCCCGCCCCGGCACCGCTTGTTGACAAAAGACGCTGCGAGACGGAGCGAAGAAGCCCGGAGCCCGGTACTGGTGAGCAGATCTTCCCGTTAACTTCTTCTTTCCCTGAGCAGTTAGAGGAGGAGGAGATCGGGACGACGGGGGTGTGGGGGGGACGAGGACTCTACTGTTCCTAGAAAACCGTGAGTCACAACGGGCTGCTTTGTGTCCGTAGCGGATTGCATGTAGCCAAACGTTAGCCGTAGTAACACTGCGGGGTCGGTCCCCTCCTCCCCGCCGCCCCCGTGTGATCCGGTATCATATGATGCTCATTTCTGTCTGTACCCGGGGGCAGATTATGACAGCTTTCCGTCTCTCTTTGTGCCTTTGTGTGTCCCCTCTCCGGAAGGTGTGGCCGAGGTGATTCGGTTGTCGGTGGTGGTCGGACCGCAGCAGGCCGGCGTGAAGTGGACGCCCCCCCTCCTCCACCTCCTCCTCTCCTCTCTCCTTCCTGAAAACCACCCGTGATTGGTATTTACCGACAAAACCAGCGGCCAAGATGGGTCACTCACTGTGAGTGGAAGCGCCAGACCCGCGTTACAGGAGGAGGCGGCGGCCTTGGGCAGGTCTATTCAGCCGGGAATGGTGTGAGCTGAGGCGGCCAGGCAGTCTGGATCTGACCGGGGACCCGTCATTCCCCCGGAGCCTCCGCGGCTCCAAGCCGCGTCCTGAGCCCTCCAAGATGGGGAAGTGCGACGGAAGATGCACGCTGCTGGTGATCTGTTCACTGCAGTTGGTGAGTGTGTGTGTATAGTATGTGTTTGTGTGTGTGTGCTTCTGTACTCACGCACCATTAAGATATAATTAGAGCAGCGTGCTACACACACGCACATTGTAATCAGGCATTTTTGTCCAGCCTCTCTGTACAGTCACACTAAAAAAGCTTTGAGCTGCAGCTGCTGGAGAGCCATGCCACATTACAGGCGAGGGTGTGTGTGTGTGTGTGTGTGTCTTTGAAGCAGAGGAAGCAGGGCAGGGGGGCGCTTTGGTGTCAGGGTGGTCTGTAGAGAGAGGGGTGATAGCCCCATTCTGGCAAAACCATGTGAATGTTAAGCACAAGAGGGACAAGGAGGCCCTGTTCACCATCTGGTCTCCATTCTGGAGTTAAAGTTAGCTGTTCCTTGTGCCTACAAATAGCTGGAGACTATCCCTCTAAAATGTAATAAGTGTGTAATGTGAGACAGCATCATACTCCTGTAGTGAGTGTGATGCAGGCGTGGACGGCAGTTGTGTAGGGGGCTGCATGTCCCGGCTATTGTTTGCAGGGCTGATGAGTTGTTGTGTGGCAGGGGGATTCGGCCCATAGATTCTCATTAGTTTGGGGGAGCTTTTGGGGGGTGCTCCTCTTTTACAGTCACTGGACTGGCTGGTGCTCCAGGCAGTTACCATGGAAACAACTGCGGCAGACCTGTGTATGTGTGTCCCTGTCACTGTCTGTGTGTGTGTGTGTGTGTGTGAAACCTTGATTACTTGTGTGTGTTGTGTTTCTATGTGTGCAGTATTTGCATATGTCCTCAGATGTGTGTGTTTGTATGTATGGGTCTTTTCCCCTCGTGTGTGTTTATATACAGTGTATATATATATATATATATATATATTTATTTATGACCCCCCTCCCCCTGTCCCCTAGGTGGCAGCCCTCCAGAGGCAGGTGTTTGATTTTCTGGGCTACCAATGGGCTCCCATCCTGGCCAACTTCCTGCACATTATGGCCGTCATCCTGGGCATGTTCGGCACGGTGCAGTTTCGCTTCAGATACCTCATCTTTGTGAGTATACCCCTCACCAGCTCCTGTTTACATTGATAAAGCATCAGCCTGTGTGTGCATTTACTTCCATACATAAACTGATCTCTGTATCTGTTTGGCAGTATGCAGTATGGCTGGTCCTTTGGGTGGGCTGGAACTCGTTCATCATCTGTTTCTACCTGGAGGTTGGAAACCTGTCCCAGGTAAGTTCTGTGTGTGTGATGCCATTCACAACTTGGATATTTGCTTTAATTAGAACCACTCTCCAGCCCTTTAATTAGATTAATTGCTTAGTTCTGTTACATTTTGATAATCAATTAATTGTTTAACTCGCTGGTTCCCAGACTTCTGTCTGTTTGCAACTTCTCACTACAGTCTGCATATATCTACAAGCTGTTACAGTTTACCCAAAGAGTGATTATTCCTCTTCTAATTGTTTCATTTGAATGTTTCTTAGAGGCCTAAAGATGTAAAGTTATTCAGTAATTCATGAGAGATAAAGGCAAAGATTTGAATGAGCCCTAATTTTGTGTGGCATGTTTTTCTGCTTTCTTATCCTTTTAACCATCTTGCACTGCGACCCTTGAGATTTACCCAGCGACCCCTTGGTGGGGTCCTGACCCCAGGTTGGGAACCCCTGGTTTAAATCATGTATCATGCCAAAATGTCAAATATTCTCTGGTCCCAGCTTCTCAAATCTGAGGATTTGCTGTTTTTCTCTGTTTTATATCATTATATCTCTGTTTTATATCATTATTTCTCAGTTTTATATCATTATTTCTCAGTTTTATATCATTATTTCTCAGTTTTATAATCATTGTTTCTCTGTTTTACATCATTGTAAATTGATGTCACCTTGGGCTCTGGGTCATTTTCACTATTTTCTGACATTTTGCAAACTAATTAATCAAACACATAGTCGACTGAGGAATCAGTAGTGAGAATAATCCTTAGTTGTAGCCCTACTTTTACACGTGTGTGTGTGTGTGTTCAGGACAGGGACTTTCTCATGACGTTCAACACGTCCCTTCATCGTTCGTGGTGGATGGAGCATGGCCCCGGTTGCCTGGTTACTCCAGTGCTAGACTCTCGCATGGCCCCAGATGACCACCATGTCATCACTGTCTCCGGGTGTCTCCTTGACTACCAGTACATAGAGGTGTTGAGTTCAGCCATTCAGATCCTATTGGCTGTACGTATCCAACACACACACTCAAACAAATAATCACACGCTGTGTTTCTTTTACATTTGGCTTTAGTGCACCATCACACACACACAACTAACATGTTATAAACACTGTTAAAAACATTTCTCTGAAACATGAAACACAGGACAGACACTCTTAAATCAGCAGTGACTCAGCCCGTACAACAACAGTCACCTAATTTTGTCTCTCCTCTAACAGCTCTTTGGCTTTGTGTACGCCTGCTACGTGAGCAAAGTCTTCCAGGATGACGAGGACAGCTGTGAGTGCTTTTGTCTTCTCCTAAAAGCTTGTCCATCCTCTTCCAGCGCCCTGTTCAGCCGATTAGATTTACTTGTGTCAATCCGTCAAGAGGGCTTTTGTGTTAGCGATCCATGGCTTTGGATGCGAGTGCTTTTAGCTCATTGTCTTCTCCCGCCTGAGTCATGCTGAGCAATATCAGCGCAGAGGATTCCCTGTGAGTGAGCGCTCCATCTGTGGGGAGTATTAGAGAAGTCTGCAGGAATATTCCCTCCGTCAGCGAGTGTCCGTCTGTGGGCTCCGACGTGTGTGCCATCTGTGTGTGTGAATGGTTCTTCTTCTCCTCACGTGCGTCTCATGAGTGTTTCACTCTCACTCCAGGAAATGAAGTCCTGTAGTTAGGATATGACATCATAGGCTTGATTTCCTGTACAAGGAAGTGTCATGCTGAGTCTGTGATGTCTTAACAGCATGTTATGTTAATTACTGTATATGCAATTTTTTTTTGATGCATTAATAATATTTCCCAACAAATACTGGATTTTTGCGGCCAATACGGATATTATATATATATTTAAATTGCCCTATATGATTTTTCTTTTATATAAATCCATAGCATAAACAAAAATTTTGGACAAGAATCTGTTAAATTTGTCTTTATAAAAAAAAGAAGTTGAGTCAGTGCTCTCTGGTGGACAAACTATGTACCGGAAACTGTTTTCAGATGAACTTAAACATGTTTTACACATTTCTGTTCTACAGTGTCTTTCTACATATTGGCCAACATATACACCTGATACCAATACATCTGCAATAAGCTAATAACATCCGATATTTCGGCCTGCTTGATTTATGTCTAAGTAATTAATACTTGCACCAGTTTATTACATTAAATTGCTTAATTAGACACATAAATAAAGCAGGCCAACATATTGGATGTTATTAGCACGTTTCTTGACTGTTGCAGTACTTGCTTTCTATTTTTATTCTCTTACTATGTTTATTGTTATGCACCAAAACACCAAGGCGAATTCCTTGTGTGTGTTAACCTACTTGGCAATGAACCCGATTCTGATTCATGGAAATACTAACTGTACAACATCACAGGAATGATCTTATAAAAATGTTAGATCTTGCCTCTGAAGAAAACAGATCCCTAACTTGTGGTCTATATATCTCCACTGAAGTAGACAGCCAGGGACCATTTTCTTTTTCAGCTGGCACCAAGAAAGTTTGTTCCACTGAATCGATTGAGAAAGATTAGAATGATGTATCTGTGACACAGAAGCAGTGAGAGAGACGATGTATTCTGATGTCACACTGGGTGTTATGAAGGTATACTGAAAGCTTTATGATACCATCTGATGCCTTAATAGATTTTCACGTCAAAATAGAACCTGATCTTTAAACACAACACTTGATTAAAAAAAATACAGATTTAAGGGCAGGTGGAATGATGTCATCCCTTCTCTTTCTCGCTCTCTCTCTCTCTCTCCTTTTGAAGTTGATTTCATTGGTGGCTTTGACTCGTACGGCTACCAGCCTCCTCAGAAGTCCTCTCATCTGCAACTGCAGCCTCTTTACACGTGAGTTACAAATATAACATTCTCCAATTTTCTTCTACTATGTTCTTTTTGATCTTACTGTTGGGCATTTGTCTTTCAAGGGCAAGAGGTACTCCAGCGAGTGTTTTACTTCTAAAAAGTTTGGGGCCTCACAGATAAGAATCAATGCAGCAGAGGCAGAGATATCCTGACTTTTAATCCCTAGTGTGGGTCAGGCTCCAGAAACGCTGCATCTTTTCCTATACAACTCAACCGCATCTTTATTTAGACCCTCCATGCGTCCTAAAGGCCCACTTCTTTAAGGTTCAAGAGTTCATTTATTTATCATTACACAACGCAGGGTTGTGTAACGAAATGCAAGCTGTATTCCTTTCATGCTACACATAAAAAAACAAAACAAAAAACTATTTAAAACCCCACACCTGCAGTTTGTAATGCATGATTCTTATAAAAACTTTCAAGTCTCAAGCTCAAGCTCAGATAACCCTAAAGAAATTATCACAGTTATTTTATCAAACTTTGGAAAACTCCCTCCAGAGCCACAGAAGACATTAATCAACTGTAACTAGTAACAGTCATCATGACAAGTAAACCGAACTTCATGTGTAAAATTGATGGAGTGCCCCTTTCATGCAGTTATATCAAACTACAGTATGTTGAAACACTGATGTCTGACAGTGTGAATCCCCCTGATCTCATCCCCCTCTCTGCATCCCAGGGCTGGTTAACTGTCGGTAGCGCCCCCCTTCAGGCCAAATCCTGACGGTGTCACTGTGGACGGGAAGCGGCGGTCGCCTTGATTACACTCACTCTTGTGTGTCACAGTTTACCCGAGGAATGGACTTACCCCACCCGGAGGGAGAGAGACGTCTGTGCGTGTGTGCATGTGTGCTTGTGTCTGAGAAAGAGAAATACAGCCCTGAATAGAATGTACAGAGCTCAGGGAAGAACCAGCATGCCAGGGGGTGTGATAAGATGAAGGAGGAGGAGGAGGAGGAGGCAGGGGAGATACAGAGAACAAGAGCTAGGGACACCTCTGTCGAATCACCGAAGACACACTTCACTAAACTGCCAGCTCTCAACACTCCCACAAGTGTGTGTGTGTGTGTAATATGTGTGTGTGTGTAACTCCACAGGACTAGCTGGTGCTTTTTGTTTGCACCCTGGACTCGTACCACTCGGTGTCCCTGTGAATTTTTATTTTTTTTGGGTGGGTGGGGGGGGGGTGCTCATATGTGTGTGTGAAGGTGGGGACGTGGGTGGGGGTCACATAATAAAAAGAGGCACGGCTCGTACCTGTTGTCGTTTTAGAATGTGGTGTCAAACTAGAGCAGTCTTACGATTCCCATTCCCAAAGCCATCTTTCCTTCCTCCCATGCCGTTAAAACCACTGTTGACATTCAAGCTTTTCACAATACAGCCCCGGCCTGCTGAGGTTGTAAAACAGAGCTGGTGGAGTGGAAAGGATGAACTGCTTAAAGGATCAGGCTGGCGATATTTTATACAGTTTATTATTGACCAAAACCAACAATGCGTTCATCCGTCTCTCAAAACTTTCCCAGCTTGTTTGTGTCTCTCAGCCCCGAGCCCGAGACGTAAATCTTATAAAAAAACGTGTCACGGAAATAAACTTTCATTTTTAAAAAAGGCTGTACAATTTCCTAAAACAGCTGGACACTGTAGATTTTAACAAACGTCACTCAAACAGCAGTAAATGGTGCATTTGTTGGGGACTATTTTCAGCTGTGCACGTGCCGCACCAGTGAGTATTTCCAGCAGCAGGATGTGGGATCATCTCAAGATAAACTACAGTCACATGTCACCCAGTACAACAGTGTGGCTCATTGATGTGTTTTTGGACAACAATGAGAGGAACACGCTGCATCAGGCTTGTTAGTATCCATTGTTGGTTTTGGTCTTTTTGTGGGATTTGTTGATAAGAAAAGTATAAAATATCGCCAGACTTATCCTTTAAAGTTCTGCAAAAATCAAGTCAAATGTCCATTGCCGGGATATTTTGTTTTCAGGAAAATAAATTCAGCCTTCTCTACATGTAATGCTGTTGATTAGGGATGCAGATGGCTTTGGGATCAGGCATTAGTGTGTCTTTGAGGGGGGGAGCAGTGGGGATACTGTGCATGTAAATAACCAGCCAATGATTGTTTTGTTGGTTCCATTTAGAAAAGGGGGGTTGCATTAGGGGGGGTAGGGCTGCAGGAGAAGGGTACACATAAAAGTTTTTCTTCACGCCTGTTTCTCTTGTTCTCTCTTGTTGGATATCCTCGAGCTGCCACCTTCTAACCAATCGGCAGCTAATTCTTCTTATCATCTTTTCTCACTAACTACATTCACCTCTGCAGCTCATTCGCTGATCTCCAGCAGAGCACGGCGATAAAGGAGACCTAAGAGGAAAATATGCCACGAACATGCTCTGAGTAGTTTTTGTGGGTGTAATTGGAGACAGGAAGAGGGGAGGAGGGAGACAGGTATGAGGTGAAGACCTTATTGGGTGTAAGGTGAAGTTTGAAATAATAAAAATACACTTTCTACATTAAACATGACTTCTGTTGTCATCTGTAGACACACATTTGTCTCACTGAGAGTGACTAAAGGTTTAATAAAGTGAGTGCTGTCATTCATTGTTTTGATTACATTATATTAATGTCAGGATTATGGGGCACAGAATTATATTTTTGCCAGATTAGATGAGAAGATTATACAAATAATGCACTCTGGTGAGCTGATATTGTCCAATGAGGATTTGATTTGCCAAAATACTGTGATGCATTTTTTTAGAAATATATTATATTGCACTCATAAAGGAACTTATTTTATGCCTGCAGCACGAAAGAGTGAGCTCACTGCGACCCTTCCATTGAAGTTAATTTTAGTGATATTAATTTGATATTCTACAATGATGATTTGATTCCCAAATCAAGATCATCCACTATGACATAAATATCACTGTGGCACTCATAAAGTCACTTATTGCCTTCTTACTGTTTATAATTATAAAAAAAGTAGCTATGATTATGATGTAAACATTCTTTATAGTGTATTAATATTTTACTAAGGGTCTGACTTGGTAATAATTAAAGTTTAATTGGTTATTAATTAGTTAATTAATTAGTTTCTAGCGTCTTTTTCTGCCAGCAAAGAAAAATAATTCACAATGAACATTAACACAATACAGCAAATAAAAATTAAAACTGACCAATACAGAAAAAAACTACCTAAAAAACGACAAAATGGTGCATGTGGAGGTGAGATAGTGCAGATTTGTGACGTATTATTGCATTGCAAATGTGTTTCTTGTGTCAGCTTTTATGTAAGTAAATCAATATATGACTTTATAGGTATACACTACAGGCTATTTAACCCAGTATGACTGGACCACACAAGTATGTGTAGCAGCCAGTCCTAAAAATGTCCATATGATTACCATAGATTTCCTTAAAGGGCTGCCATGATCTTGTTACATTACGTCATGCACGCACCGGTTTGGGACCGTCTTTTCTCCGGTGTGCAGCCTCGGGGTCGCCACTGGCGCATTTCCAACAAGCCAAAGGGGTATTTTTTGTTATTTGGGCCACACGCTCCCCTTTTCACACCGTCCACTTACATTCCGGGGGTGTAACGGAGCGATCAGCAGCCTCACACTCGCTGACCGTGTGGCGCAGCACGTTGCCATGGCTGCCAAGCACCCCGTTACCTTAGAGACCCCGGTACATTGTGTGCAGTCCACCCCCGGCAAAATCACGTAATATCCTCATATAATAGTAGATAATTACATTATATTTTAGTAGTGTGAGCACCACTAATGTCCTATGGTAAAATATAAATATAATTTGTTGTGATATTTGTAAATCTTGTTGTTTTTTGTAGTTTATTTTAGTGACGTCCAGTCTTCACAAACGGCTGTACAGTGAATGTACAGTTAAAATATATTTTTTAAAATAAGCAAATAATGTGAATGAAGTCAAAACTAAATCCGTTATAAATACACCCCACAATACAAACAGTCTACACACATAACAAAGGGACCGGTCCGGTATGGCCCTCCCTCCCCTCCCGGTTGGCGCAATGAACCGCACGCTCCCTCTCATCCCTTCCCGTCATGCAGCGCTCTTGCCTGCTCCTCCGTCGAGCCGCCATGTTGTCGGAGTGAAAGCCTGGGGTGTCAGAGAGAAACTGGGGCCGAAATCCGCGACCATCCACCCTCTCCGCCGGTGAGTATCACCTCCTCGCCTGTCGCGGCATCGCGGGATGTTGCTTATCCACGCATCGGTGCGGGTATTGTCGTAATGGCGGCTCTGACAGCGGGGTAAAGAGGCGTATTTCGCGCGGCTGAAGCGGCTGCCTCCCTTTCTGCTGCTTGCCTCCTTCCTCCCGTTGTGTCGGTCTTCCGCTCCAGACAGCTCTCGGGCCTTTGTTAGCATCCGCGTCACGGGGACCTGTGGGGCTGCAAGGTCGGCACACAGGTAGAGACCCCCGGGTGGTTAGTAATAACAAGATGGAGATGTTAAGCGACTGTTGCCGCTGTTTTAAACATTATGTGGAGCCCGTGTTTAGCCACCGGTTCGCCCGGGCTGAGCTTGTGTCGGGAGGCCGTGTTATTGTTGGTAGACATGGGCAGTGAACCCTCCATAAGAGATCCGAGACTGGCGTGAGTGGCCGCAGATGCATGTAAACGAACCCCCCGGTAAATGTGGCGACTGTCTCCTCCATATTCCGTTTCGTTTTGATGTGTCATGTCTGTTAGGAGGGAAATGTTTGGTCTGTGTTGAGACACCTAACGTTATCTCATGCTAGCTGCAGGTTGCCTGCTCGTATTGTCACACCCCTGTCTGTGCCCGGTATGCGGTGGATTGATCCCCGGTATTGAATAATGATTAACCCAGTTAGACCGCAGAACACAGCGCCTGTTTCCGTGTGCTAACTTAAACTTGTAGCACAACAAGCCGTGTGCGCTTCTCTTTGGGGAACGGCCACAGTGTTGTGGATTTCCGGGTGTTTCTCTACCTGATAGCAGCGGAATAAAGAGCTAACATTTCCTCGTAGCTGCATGGAGCAAGAGAGCAAACACACGAGTGCATATGTGAATGATCACTTGGCAGGCTGGGTTTGTTTTTATCTTTTGGGAACTGTTCAGCCGGTCAAGCTCGTGTTTTTTATTTATTTATTTATTTTTTAGGTCTTTATGGAGGTGGTGTGTTGCACAGTGGTTTCAGCAGACTTGAGAGAAAGCTGCATGCGTTTGAAGATCCACAGTGTCAGACAGACTCCGGCAAAGTTAATTACTGTATATGGCTCAGTGTAGAAAGAACCCGCTTGTAATTTCCTCATGGCCTGTAGGGACACTAATGTGAAACTGGTAATTTTAACAGAGATTAGAGCTTGTTGGATAAGGAGAGGTTGTAAAATACAAATTATATCCCTCTGACTGCTGAAAACCACTGAGGGTGTTGTTGTGCCCAGCGTTGACCACCGACCACCAAACAGATCCATGCACATAATGCTCACATAATGGCAACCTGCCCACCACCCTTAAACCCGGGTTAAATGACAGGGCCCCCTCTGACCTTTTCAAAATAAGGACCACCAGTTTGTCTCCATTTCTTGGCAAACAAAGTCAATAACCTCCTTTGTGCAAACTTACTAATATGATTTAAATTGCTCCCATTTATGCCCTACACTCAGTTGCCAGTTTATTAGGTGCAACCAGCTTAAATAAATGCACTTTATTACAGTTAATATTGTTTTAGAGAGGTGTTAATTCAACGTTGTGGTTATTTTGGAGCATGTAGTTTGTGGTGCTGTTGAACTGTATTGTGCTGCACTCAGAGGTGTTTCTAATATTTAATCTACCCTCACTGATATAAATGGGTTGTGGCAAAATATTAGAGACACCTCTCAGCAATGTAATTCAATGGTACCACAAACTGCACCCTGCAAAATGACCATAAAGTTGAATAAACACCTCCTTTAAAACAGTCACAACAAAACTTAACATTATAATCTTCATGAAGGTAGGATTTATTGCAGGATTGTTGTATTACACTGCATTTGTTTTAGCTGGGTGTACAAATAATGAAGAAAATGTATGAAGTATGACATATCAGTTGTAACAGTGTGAACTTCTATAATGAAAGGTAGCAGTGATCTGCAACCTTCTCCCACCTAAAGTCATAAAACACCTTGAACCAGAGAAGGGGAACAAAATTGTGACTGATATGCAGATCACTGGAATAAGTGTCTCAATAGTATTTGGGGGGTGCTTAACATAGAAACTTCACCCCAGTGTGGGAAACTGTTATCTCCATGGCTCATTTTACTGGAGTTCCAGCCACATACAGCAGTACAGTAAAGTTTACAGTATGTCATGCTGACTGCAGACAGGCAGGTCGGCAGTTAAATCACCTCCCTCCTGAGCTGGCTTGTAAAGTGATTCTCTGGTTCATGTCTGTAACTGTTGATCCCAGTTCTCCTGCTCTGATTAGCTGCAATTAAGTAGCTTTAATGGCAGGTTGCTACTTTGCTCCAAAAATGTTAGACCTACTGTATGATTAATATTAGCGCTGTCCCTTATGTGGCTGCAAACTACAAACCTTATTATATACTTTAGAAGAATTATACTAATCAGGTTTAGTTTGATATTTACATTAAATTCTGTTTAATTAGGAATATACAGTTGTACATTACATTAGTTAGTGTTTTTTCAAAGAGGGACTGTTGGTACAGTGAACTGCTGTCGTGTGGTAGGGTGAAAATATTTGTACTCTTCTATGGTAGTCCTGACTGAGAAGTGACATCCTTTATTAGGTACACCTCCCTAAAACTAATGCAATCTAAAACATCACTGCAACAAATCCTAGCTTTTATTAATGTTAGAATGAAACTGTTTTTGAGAGGTGTTGATTCAACTTTTATGGTTATTTTTGAGGCTGTAGTTTGTTTGTGCTGTTGAATTGTACTGTATTATAATGAGCGGTGTTTCTAATATTTAGTCTTCCCTCACTGATATAAATTGGGTGGACAGAGTATTAGAAACACATGTTGACCTTCATAAAGGTAGTTAGGTAGTCATAAAGAGCAGTTGTAATAGACTGCATTAGTCTTAACTAGGTGTAACAAATATACTGGGACCTGAGTGTAGTTTGACATTAAAACCAGTTCAAGCCACAGTATGTGTTGAGATATTTTTTGCATCTCTGGTTGTCAAATGTGGGAGGCCCATTTCTATTCTAAAATGACATATATACAGATATTGGCTCCATTTACATCAGATTACACAGTGCTTGCTTTTTTCATTAATTCAACACTGACTCTAAACTTTGCTCATAAACCATTTGGAATAGGAAAATGATTAGATGACGCATTTGTTTTACTCCATATTTTGTCTGTTTTTAATGATGTAGGGTTGTAGAACACGGACCATAGTTTGTCTTTGTCATGATTTAATTGCTCTGAACATTAGTAAGTACAGTATAAGCCTGCAGGCTGGCACGAGGACTTAAAAAAAGTTGTTGTTGCATGTGTTATTGCGGAATATAGTTACAAAGACTTTATCAGTCTGACTTACAGTCTGATTTATGTTGTTTCAACAGAGGTTTGCATGCTTAAAACTAGACTGAGTTGCCAGTTTATTAGGTACATCTAAACTTATGCAAAACTCCTGCAGTCAATACAACAGTCCTGCAATAAATCCTACAGATATTACAATGTTCATTTTGTAGTTGAAGCAGTCATAGAGAGGTGTTGATTTAACTTTATGGTTATTTTGTAGGCTGTACTTTGTGTCGCTGTTGAATGGTACTGCATCATGCTGAAAGGTGTTTCTAGTATTTTGTCCTGAGTTATTTACATGGAGCAGATGTGCTTTTTAAACTATTACTGCTTACTGAAACCGTCACAGTTTCAGTAAAAAAATATTATTAGAATCTTTATGACCGATTTACTGCAGGAAAGTTGTTTTAGACTGCATTAATTTTTAGGTAGGTGTACCCAATAAACTGGCAACTCAGCGTAGCATCTCCATCCCGAATGAGTAAATTCTGTGTTAAACTGTTCAGAACTTATCAAACATTTTATTTGCCATTGTTTGCATGTGACAGATGTGTTTCTCTCTGAACAGGCTGTGGTGGAATGAGCAGTGTGTGTGTGTTGAAGAGGAAAGCAGTGCTCTGGCAGGATTCATTCAGCCCCCACCATAGAACTACATCTCCCAGCATGCCCGTGGTGCTGAGCAGCGGAGGACATGCCCCTCCAACTGGGCAGACCCCTCAGGCCACACCCCCCAGCCAGCAGGTAAGACCTTGACACCTTTTACATGTTTCATTCATTCATTCATGAACAAACATCTGTCTATAAGGAACATTTCTCTGCTAATATGTTGCTGTCCAGTCTGTGCTTTTGGTCCTTTAGTAGTATAGCCATTTACATGCCATTCATAATGATAGAGAAATTTGTATTCACCACCTCACAACCCCTACATTTATTAGTTTGCATCACAAAATGTTAAATCACAGTAGCCCACATTGATCAAGCTCCTTATCATGTTAGCCCAGTGAAGGAAAATGTATCAGTACAATGCCAAACAACCAAGTACTGGTTGCATTATTACAGTTGGTCTGTGTAATGGTAAATGTCCATTTATTCGCTTCCTCCATTAGCTACTACATACACTTGTCATTTTCTGCAGATCACAACAATAGAAAATGACTCCCAACAACTTTGACAGGTTGCTGGCAGTTGCGTGTTAGTTCGGTTATCCCAGCTCATATAGCTAACATCATCGGTATAGCATATGCTAATCATAAGGTAGCGCTTGAAGAGCCGCTGCTTGTAAATTATAGCAACATGGGACAAAAAGTAGTAATTCAGATGGAATCTGTTGACATTGTTCAACTGAATTTGGGTAACTTTACGCTTATGTAAGTGCATCAGACATGCTTGAGCTGTTTGAAGTCATCACCTTGTGCTCTGGTCACTTATGATGATCATTTGTCATTGATTCATTGAAATAAAAAAAAAGAACTGATTGATAAATGAATGAAAATTGTTGCAGCTCCTGTTCTCCTGGCCAGCAGTGATGTTGATGTTATGTAGGACAGCTGTCAGCCGTTCATAGTTGCTGCTAGACAGGCGTATCTGCTTTGTCCTCTGAAAGTTAATCGGGAAGTTTTTGGCTGTCTGAAATGTCCACAACTCAGATACCAGACTGCAATTATGGTGAACAATGTAATGTGCTTCAGTCAGGTCCCAAGATGGGAGGATCTGTTAAGTGTTTCTAAAATGTTTCTTCTTGTTAACAAGGTTAACATTTGTCATGACTAATCCTGGAACAGTCCAGTTCATCTGATAAGTAACAATTTAGTGTGATTGAATGACGTCTTGGTAGCTTGTTCTACTGCACGCTTTGCGTGTACAACAAATGACCGAGCCCAGCTGTTTCCAGTACATGTTGACTGATTCTTTGATGATGCCGTCTTGTGGGGAATTTTGTGTTTACCCTCAAAATGAGTGAGAGAGGAAGTCAACGTAAGCTTTGCCAGTGAAAAGAAGTGCTTCTTTCTATTTGGACATATTTGAGTTTCTGAAGACAGGATGTGGCCTTAAATACCTCAACCTACGGTGCTGTTTAGATAATGTTGTTGATGACTTTGAAATGTGTGACAAATTAGGACTCCTTTTTTAATATGTGGTCATAAAGTTAAAGAAGGTGCTTAGATGACCTGGCAGAAAACTTCAGATTATTTCCACCTAGAATGTAATGTCTTTTGTTTTTATAATGTCCAGCAGATTAATAACAAAAAATAGAGATATTGAAGAACTAGCAGAGAATATGGGATGGATACTAAGAGACTAAAGAATGGGCCTTTTTCATAGCAGCACAGAGACTGTGGAGACTCTGTAGTAAAACATCAAATCATTTAATGTTGTTGTTTTATTGGCATTTGCATTTTAATCAAGCTGCCTTTTTCACCCCTGATATTTGTACCATATATCATGCATTTATTTGGCTATTCAGATACAGTATATTAATGTTGATTTATATGCTCCACTGGTGTTTGCATGTATGCATGCTTGAGTTGGTGGCTTTGTTTTTCATAATCAACTCTGTAAAACATTGGTAAATACTCCACTCTCCAGTTGTTGCTGAGAGACACTCTGCCTGTTACTGTTGCCAGTAATTTCAGGATAATATGCACGTCTCTGTGTGTGTGTGTGTCTCTAAGGGTGTGGCGGGTGCTGGACGTTCCCAGGATGATGCCATGGTAGATTATTTCTTCCAGCGGCAGCACGGTGAACAGCCCGGCAAACATCGCTGGCCCACTGGAGACAACATCCATGACAGCCAGGTGTGTGTGTGTGTGTGTGTGTGTGTGTGTGTGT
>NTHP01000003.1:2038516-2048911 GCA_003416845.1 Oplegnathus fasciatus | reverse complement strand
CATTTCCTCTTTTCTGATAAACTCAAAAATCATTTCACTTTTTGCTACTGCTGCACACACAATCCTAGTGTCCCCTCTCCCCCTCCTCCCATCCTAGCTATTTACCACTAAGAGATGGAACGAGTATTTAATTTGTCTGACGTCACAGAATCATAGACGAATACACACAAACACACATACACACACACACACACCATCAGCTAACCAGCAGACAGATCATTTAGCATGGGAGATTCGTTTTCTGGTCTTGCTTCTATAAATATAACGTGTATACTTGGTGTAGACCTTTGCATATATATATAAATATATATATAAAACTTTGTAGTTTTTCTGGTTTTTGATGTTGAATCTGTATCTATAATGTATCCTAGTAGTGACCACATACTTCTGACTGTATAATTGTACATTTGTAAACCCTTGTAATGTAAAAGTGCTTTACCACCCTTTTTGGTATGAGAAGAAAAAAGAAAAAAAGCTCACTCTGAAAAAAAAAAAAATCTTAGAAAAAAAAAAACCTGTGCATTTCAGTGTATATTCTCACCTCCTTGGTTGTGACATATGAGTTGTTGTATATTGTAAATTGTAATATCAAATTTTTGTTTTGAAAAGCCCTTTCTATACAGCGTAGTACTTGTACAAAGATTCGCCACGCTTGGTTTTATCTTTATCTTGTCACTGCTTAACTTAAGACGTCGATCTCCCACTGACTCCCAATTGGACACGTTATGTTAGACTTAGTGGTGTCTTCTGGTTTCTGTTGAAGGTTTTGTTTTTTTGACCTTTTTTTAAGATCTTTTTATAGGAATGCTTTACCCCATGAAATGTGTATGGGTATGCTGGCTGAGTGGGAGAAATAACTTTTACTCATTTAGCCCCCCCCAAACCCCTCAGTTACCCATGACTGTTTTCAGAGGGGTAAACCCATGGATTGTACAGAGGAGATTCTTGTGTTTTTTGGCATTTCTCTAGTGCTGTAAGTGCTGTATCATACTGTCTATGTCCTTTTGGGTGAGAGAGGCAGCCCGCCACAGTGCGGTGTACATTTGGAGCAGCCTTGTGTATATTTACTACGAGCACACCTGTAACCATATGTGTATAGTTAACAGAACCTGTGTATGCTTATTGCCTGGGCAACTATTTTTTGTAACTCCTGTTGTAGATTGTCTCTAAACAATTGTGTGATCTTTATTTTGAAACCAAACTGAACAAAAAAACTTTGAAAATTTAACTGTCTCAAGTGTGCTTCATTGTATGTTGTATGCACTCACACAGGGTGGAAGGACGGAGTAGACAAACTGCTGTTTTTCTTACTTGTTTTAAGTGTCTGTGATGAAAAAAAGATGAGGGTATGTGCCAGTTTCTGTTCCAGCCATCTGAATGAATGTGTCTGCAGTGATACGACTGCGACTACACTCCGCATGAGTCAGAGAGGAGACCGGGGAGCTTGCTCCTGATGCTCTAGTTTCTTCATAAATGCGACTGATTAATAAGGCTGGCATCTTAGCATGGCATGGCACAGACTAATGACAACCAACAGCGTTGATCAGTTACAGTAATGACTCCCAGTAAGGAATAACTTAAGTTTCAGTAATGAATCTATAACAAGTGGCTATTACTTTGATTGAAAAACTATTTATCCAGATAATTATTTACATGATGACTGGATGAGCAATAGCGAAAGCCTTCACATCATCACTCCAGGCAGAAGAGAAAGGCTATGGGTGATTGAGGAGAGAACAAAAGAAAAGTAAATCCACACAAAAGCCTAATACCCTGGTAGTTTTACTTTTGACACGAGAAATGACCCCAAGGTTTGCAACAAGAGATTATCAGACTACACTGCAGTGTTGAGCAGGTCTATCAAAACACACCATCCCTCTTGTGATTTTGCAATTGTTTTTTCTAAGGAAACATGAGGACAAAATAAACCTGTCCTTACCTGTCCAGCTTTTGTTTGGAGCATGCTGTGCCTAAACAGCCAGGATGTTACTTTGAAAAACGGTTGGGTGTGATGTTGGTGGCAGTAATCCCACAGCTTTGTTGATTTCTTAAAGCGGATAATAATAAAACCTGAAGACGTGAGGGCGCATTACCTGCAGTGATTTTAAACCACCTGAAAAGTACTGTAAGCTTAGGCTGTGGTAGGCTAGTTGGGCTTAGGGTTTTATGGATCACCAACTAGGTAAAAGTAGGTGAGTATCCCTGGGCCCTGACTCACAGGGGCCCCAAAGGCACATATTTATTGTGTGTCAGTTGTTTTGTGGTAATTTGATTCATTGCGAAACATTTTTACTTGTCTTCCTATCTTTATGGGCCCTGTGTCAAATTTTACATGATGCACATAAATTTGTGTTAAACCAAATTAAAAGAGGCACCTAATGGGTTACTTTGCAGTGGTTTTATGAAACAGCAGCACACAATAAAACAGAAAGTAAAAGTATAAAAATACAATCTGTGAGACATTTTCATCACACAGATTTTAGATATAAAAATGTAGATAAAAATGGACATTAGGCTATTCTCAACTGTTCAGACATTAGCTAATGAAATGCCTGTTTTACTAGTGTTGTAGGAAAACATTTAGCTGTTTGACAAAATAGTTTTTCAAGGTCCAATTCTAGCTTTTTTTCCAGGGGCTTTCAACAGCATCTCACGGTCTTCTTCTTCTGCTAAACAAAACTGGACAAGCTTCATCCACTGGTGTAGACTGTGAGTGGACCTTGAGTAAAAATTATTTTGTCCTATTTGGTCAAGTATGGAAGCCCATTTCCGCCAATGTGATGAAAAAAAGTCATTATAATGAGAAACTTTCTCCAAATAATGATTTACTTATTTCTAAATAATGACTTATGTCAGCTTCTCATTATTTTGAGATATTAACTCAATATTTTTTAGAAATCTCATTATTTTGAGATACTAAGTCATTATTTTGAGATACTAAGTCATTATTTTGAGATACTGAGTCATTATTTTGAGACACTGTCATTATTTTGAGAAATTCTCATTATTTTGAGATACTAAGTCATTATTTTGACATACTGTGTCATTATTTTGAGAAATTCTCATTATTTTGAGATACTAAGTCATTATTTTGAGATACTATGTTATTATTTTGAGATAATATGTCATTATTTTGAGAAATTCTCATTATTTTGAGATACTAAGTCATCATTTTGAGATACTAACTTATTATTTTGAGATACTATGTCATTATTTTGAGAAAGTTTCTCAATACAACAATAGGCTAATTTTAAAATTAAAAAGTAGTTGTAGCCTGTTAGCTGTTGAATTAACTAACATTTGTCAATCAATATAAGGTGTTAGCAGGTTTTAGTTATGATTTTTAACAGGTTTTACAGTTTTCAATAACAGATTGTGCCTTTAAACAATCATTAAATTATATTTTCCCGCCTTTCAGGTTGTCTTTGAGCAGTAACGGTTAGCTAAACGGCACGGTTGCTAGGCGACACAAGTAGGCTACAGTTAGATATTAATTATTGTTACATAGGCACAGGTGTGCGCTCATCGGGGATTTTTCTTTAAAAAAAAAACCTGACCGTGACTCAGCCAATCACAGCGGAGGACCGAGGCTGGCCGTTGAAGGTGTGTAAAAATGGCGCGCAGCCGACCGGAAACACCTGAGCGGAAAACAAAAGGCACCGACCTGGGAGCAGCCATGACGGCCCCGCGGTGCGCAGCGTGCCCTGAATCCTCCATATGTGTAGTGTGTGTTTAAAGGGGGCTGCGGGTGCCTAAACGAGCTGCAGGGGGCATCCTCGTCCTTGCTCGCGGAGATTCCCCCCACCTCTCTCTTAACACACACACACACATACACACACACACACATTTAGACTGTATCTCACACACACACACACACACCACTCCTCCTGCCAGACTCCCAGGCCAAGCAGCGTCGCCATACGGAACATCCTGCCCTCAACGGAGAGGGGGAGGAGAGAGAGAGAGAGAGAGACTGAGAGTGTGTGCAGAGAGAGGGGGTGTAGAGAGAGACTGTGTGTGTATTGAGAGAGAGAGAGAGGGAGCGAGAGAGAGAGACGAGGTCTGGCGTCTCCCGGTAGTAAATCTATCAGGTCTCGAGCACAAAAACTCAGAGAAACAGACAGAGAAGAGGGAGAAGAGGCCTCGAGGTAATCTCACTGCTTTACCGGTGACCTGGACCAGCAGCAGAAGCAGTGCGTGAAGCCTTGGATTAAACAGCCCGACTAGAAGGACGGATGGTCGCGCGGACGGGCGGCGCGCTCTGAAGTTGGACAGACTACCGAGACACCGACAGCAAGCAGCAGCAGCAGCTTTTTCTTCCCCCCCTCCCGCCTCCCCGAACCCCGTGAAGGCAGCGGCGGCACCGGGACGCTGTGCCCGCGCACCCCGACCATGAAGCTGCCTTGGCTACTGGCGCTCACGGCGCTGCTTGCTCACGCCGCCACGGTAAGCACGAGCCTCAGATCCTTTGTTAACCGGGGAGCTCTTGTGCACACAGGAGCCGGGGCATTTTTTTGTGCGTGCGTGTGTGTGTGCGTGCCCGTGCGTGCGTGCGTGTGCGCTATCATTAATGAGACAGTGATGTCGGTGATCGGTAGGAAATCCTGCACTCGACCTACTTATCAGCCCTTATTGGCCGTCCGTGACTCCCGCTAGGGGGGCTGGCGACTCCCGTGCACCCCCACCCCCCGCTTTTACGCACACACCCACACACACACACACACCCACACACACACACACACACACCAGCCTTTGTGTCTCAGTGTCGGGGTTTATTGTGGCCTGTGTCCCCTCGAGTCAGGAGGTTTGTGTGCGTGCTTGTGTGTGTGTCGGTAATTAGCGGGTAATCTCTAATTGAGCTTGATTACGGGTCTTTGTGCGGTGCCTCGGTATGTGGTGTCTGTGTCACCAGCTCACATCCTGTCGTTAATTTGAGAGGCTCCAGTCATACTGCGGCTTTAACGACTTTATTACCGGGTAGTCGCGCTGTAGGACGTGTGTGTGCGCGCGTGTGTGTGTGTGTGTTTGGGGGATTGGATGTCCGATCTCCAACCTGTGAGGTGCACGCTCCCTTAATTGTCCAGCATCGTTGTCCGGATGCCAGAATCCGACCAGGGGCATCCTCCCCTTATAACCGGAGGTGTGTGTGTGTGTGTGTGTGTGTGTGTGTGTGTGTGTGTGCGCGGCAGTGTGTGTTTGTGGCGAAAGTGGGTGGGGTAACGGGGAAGTTAACGGCGATGCGGTGCACGAACGAAGGCTTGGATGGAATGATGTCATCGGGAATCGCGAGGAGGAAAGCTGATTAGGAATGCGCGAGTCCCCCCCACCCCACCACACCACACCACACCACACCACACCACACCACACCACCTCTCTCTCTCTCTCCACACACACCTCCTCTCCGGAACCATCCACGCCGAGCTTCACGCGCCCCCCATAGCACGCCCACACCTTCCGTTACCGATTAATCCAGATTTATCCTATGAGGAGGAGGAGGCGGAGGAAGAGGAGGGTGGAAGCTCATTGAATCATTGAGAGAAAAGGAAGCAAGCACCAAAAATAGTCAAAATGCAGATCTAGTTTTGAATGTAAATTAAGAGGAAAACATCCTTCTTATAATACCCCCCCATCTGTGTTATTGGTGCTTTATTTCCACCTCCATTCATGGCCAGATTAAGCTGTTAGTGAGTTTTGGGGCAAAATGTGCTGTTGGACCCCTACTGATCCCCACCTACAACCCTCTGTGCAGTGGGTATCTACCCTGTCGCCTCCAAGTTCACATAAAGTCCCGTGCAACCAGTACTCCTTCGCTGGAATGATAATTTAAGCTCGCCTCCAGACGTGTTTGTTTGAGATGTCTCCTACTTCACTTAAAAGTTCATTCTCTGTGTATTGTGTTTCCCCCCCATCACACCAGGGGAAGTTTCATATATGCACCATGATTGGCTTTCAAACTTGTGTGGTCACAAATCACGCTGGTACGTCCTCATTTTTAAATTCAGATTGAAGGTGGGCAACTTTCCTCCCTCAGCAGATGAATGTGAAAACAGCCTTCTAGTCTCAGACTCTACACATCATCCTGCACAGCGAAGCTCAAACATCCAACACATTTTTTTTAGAGGAGGGGAGCTTTAATTTGCGTTAGTTTGTGGTCATTTCGTTGGACAGAACTTCATGTAGGAATATGTAGCATATAAGCACAACCTAAACTAAAATAGTAAAGCTCTTTAAAGTAGATTTTGACACAAGACACGGACACATAATTACCTAAAAATGCAGTCCCCACCTTAGTTGATATTTATTTTAGTGGTGCAAGTTCCTTAAAAAAATGTTCAAATGCATTGACATGCAGAGTATCTGAGGCTTTGTGGGGCCCCTTGAGGTCTGCGGCCCCCAGGGCAGTTGATTGCCTTGTCTTGCCTAATTCAGCCTTCATCTCTTCGCTTGGACGCAATATTTGTCATGTCAACATCCTGAAGTTCCCATTGTGCTGCTTCTGCTGTGATGCGGCGCTGGTTTTGGCAGGGGCTTTCAACACTACACACACACACACACACACACACTGATTATTACTGGGTCAGTCGGTTGCAATCTTTGCCAAAGATCCTTGGCCTCTGGCTGACCTAATCTGTCTTTAAGTGTACAGATGGAGACAGGTGTGACACAAATACACACGTGCGCACACACACTTAAATATACACTGTGTTAGGAAGGCACAGATGGACACGCACGCACACACACACACTTACACACATGTCGACAGTCTTTTAATTGCAAGACTCACCTGAAGCAACCCAGGCCTTGAACACACACACACACACACACACACACCGTCACATGCATTTGCTGACAAGATCTTTCTTTAGATGCCTCTTGGATTTAAACCAACTGACTCTTGTGTGTGTGTTTGTGTGTGTGTGTGTGTGTGTTTCTTCTGATGAGTGTCGTGTCTCTGTGGGTATTTCCTGTTATCGCAGTTGTGACATCATATCCGGGCGACTATATTTTACATGGGAGACTGATTTTCCCACAGACATCTGTTGTGTCACAGAAAGCTCGTTTGTGTGTGTGTGTGTGTGTGTGTGTGTGTGTGTGTGTGTGTGTGTGTGAGAGAGTGCATCCGTCTGCCTTCGTGAGAGCGCTGACTGTCCATCTGTCTGCGTGTGGGCTCAAAAATAGTGAATCTTCACTGCCAAAGACTTGTTCTCGCCAGCCCTCGCTCCTTGAAAAGTGTGTGCGAGAGGGAGTGTGCACGGCGGAAAAGCGTTGTGTTCTTGAGGATCATGTTTAACTCGTGGAATGAATCAGTGTTTTGTGCCTCCGATAGCTGACAAAGCCCCCCATAGAGAGGCGAAGAAAGAGAGAAGGAGCAAGAAAGAGGAAAAAATAGCCCGAGCGAGCCGGATTTGAGGGAGAGTGAGGAATGCGAGAGGCAATTTGACACAGGAAGTGGGTCCTTCTCACTATCCTGGAGGACAAAGTCCCCTCACACACACACACACACACACACACACACACACATGCTGGCAGGTAGAAAACACTCCTAGTGTGGGAGGAGGTATTTCAGGTGTGTGTGTGAAAGGATGGGCGAGGGTGTGGGGGTCACCTTCTAGTGGATAGAGGAAATGAAAAGGATCACGGTTCATATCCGGAGTTGTATTCAGATGGCCGACGTCTGGAGGTGAGCATGGACAGAGAGAGAGAGAGAGAGAGAGAATAATGACGGCCTTCAGTGAAGAAAAACATCCCCCTTCCTCCTTTCCTCACCTCATCTCCTCCCTTTGGCTCTTTATGTGTGTGTGTTGGATGTGTACACATGCTGCTCACTCATATCTGATAGCAATTTTTTATCACATGGGAAGGACCGGCGTGGCAGATGTGCCGCATTTGACTGAAATTAGTTTTCCTCTCTCGTGGAGAAAGTTTTAGCGTTTGATTCAGCTCGGAAGGAAATGGAATTTCCCATTTACTATTAGACTGATAACAGCGCGTGGCGACGGAGAAGCCTGCCTTCACAATACCTGTTATTTCGGCGTGTCCTCCCTCTGAGCTGGCAGAACAATGGGAGCTCAGAATTTGCAGCGAAATCTGGACTTTCTCGAATTGAAAACTAACTGAAAAGCTCAGCCCTGTGTAGAAAACTATCAGTTTGAATGAGGATGAAACAGAGGCTGCCATTATTGGCCCTGAGAGAGCTCAAAAGACCTTGCAGCAATCTCTGGGTCTTGTCTGGATTTTTCTACACTATTCATATTAATAAACTTGTGCAATCTTGCTTTTTCTAATCAAGCACATAGGTAAAAAAAACTGCTATTTCCTGAATTTATATACAATTATATCCAGCAAATAAAATATCATCCTGTCAGGCTGCGAGCCCCAACAACCTCCACCAATCAGAGGGTAGGGCAGCCTGTAGGTAGCCTGAGAGGCAAACCGCAGGGCAAAACAAAACCACGCAGCACTGTAAAATATTTCTAATCCAAGGAATTAATCCATGCTTTTATGAACTACATTATTATAATTCATTATATTCCTGCCTCAGTCATGGCACTGTAGCTCACAGTGTTGACCTCTCTCTTTCTCTCTCCATTGGCTGCCAGTGGAGTTTAAAATTCAGTATAATATTACCCATCAGGCACTGCACGGTGAAGCCCCCCTGAGTACATACAGTACTGTAAAGTTTCTTATTGTCCACTGGACATTAAACTGGAAGGGTTTAACTCTCACTTAATAGCTCGAGGCCAAAGGAGGAAAAACTCTCCAATATGTCACGGAAAAGCAAAGATTGGAGTGTCGTCCAAAAACTTAGTACAGATATGTGAAGCAGAACTTATTTTTTTTCTTATTTCCTCTCTCATTAATCATCTCGTGACCCCTCAGATTTATGTTGTGACCATTTGGAGGGGGCCAGACCACCAGGTTGGGGTCCAAATCGACCAGCTGCAACAGTAAAATGCTACTTATGCATCGATGCTTAATAATGTGTCAGTCACAGGGGCCATTTTACTGCAGAATTAGTACTTTTTTGATACTTTAAGTACATTTAGCAGGTGTTTTACTTGTAAAAAGGTGTATTTTTACATTGGTTCTTTCACATAAGTAAAGGATCTGAATGCTTTTAGCTGCTGTAAAAGTGCTACATAACTAAATCTTTACTTACTGATACCCAGGCTGAGGTGCCATATTGTTGTGCTTTCTAGTCTGCGTGAATCTCTGTTCACACTGCCAGTCACAGTTTAGAAAGTACCTGTTTTCTTCAATCGCTTGGCTCCGCAACATTGTGCAACACCAAACTCTCCCTGTGGAATGTGTTCAAGTCATCCCACGAATTAGAAAGAATGCAGTTATAGCCTGAATTCATCCAGCTGGAAACTTTGTCTCCTCTCATCGCGACCAGTAACACACACACACACAACACAAGTGCCGACACGCTTGCTCACATATATGCACCGCTTAACATTAACGTCCTGATTATCTCACACACAGATACACTGCATTCACACGCACACACTCGCTCACAGTGCTAGTGAATAGCGGTGGTGTGCAGCAGTTGTGTTGATTCAGTGAGTCAGAGGGAGACGGAGAACGCTGGAGGTGTTTTAGGTAGGTCAAAACAGGCTAGAAACACAGCTCGTGTAGATACTAAACACACACACACTCGCACAGTCTCCCTTGCAGTAATTGGGCAGCACTGCGCAGACATACATACATATTCTCTGGAGATGGGGGTTAGATGAATATAGAGAGGAGAGGAGGGAGGGAGAGGATGGAAAAAAAGGGAGGTGTACAGACCACGGGATAATGAGAAAGAGGGAATAAGATGGAGAGAGGTAAGGATGGAAAAAGAGTTAAGGTAATGGCGAGATGGGGAGGCTAGATAGCAGGGGGAAGATGTGAGAGCGGGGAAGGAAGAAAAAAAGGGAAACAGATCGCGCGAAAGAAGGGGTAAAGCCCAGAAACTGAGGGAAGGATGAGACCAGGAGTGGAAAGATAGAGTGGGAGGCGGTAGAGGAAGATAAGATGGGGGATATTGGGACATGGAGGGGGGGGGAAAGGAGGGCTGGATGGTGTGGACGGCAGCGAGGGGATGGAGCGGGGCCAGAAGGATGGAGACAGAGCTGGGATGGAGGGATGTCGAGAGAGAGAGAGAGAGAGAGAGTGAGGGTGGGGGAGGGAGGCACTGCTCATTCCCAGGAGACCGTGCTCTACCTGCTCTCCGTGGCCGTCGCCATGACAACCAGCATGGCTGCCGCTGTCACAGCTTTATCTCCCCTTTCTCTCTCTCTCTCTCCTCTCCTTCTCTCCGTCCCCTCCCTTCCCTCTTTCTCCTCTCCCTCTCTCTCTCTTTCATTCTGTTTCGGCTTGTCTTTTTTTTTTCCCCTTGTCGCCTCTGTT
>NTHP01000003.1:2021520-2038000 GCA_003416845.1 Oplegnathus fasciatus | reverse complement strand
TGTGTGTGTGTGTGTGTGTGTGTGTGTGTGTGTGTGTGTGTGTTTGAGTGAACATCTCAGATGCCCTTCACCAGCATATCAAAGCAGCTAAGATGGCATTATCGTTTTTCACTCACATTATTATTATGTGTGTTTGTATCTCTTTAGTACTACTCTCTTTCCTCACGTGTTTCCGTAACGACGGGGTAATTGGGTTAACGAAGGGCCGGATGGGCGGGGTCATGAGGAGCTGAAACCCAATGCGGTCCAATGGGACTGCTGGAATGTGTATTTCCTGGCAGGCGGCAGATAAGAGTGGTCTGAGACCGTGATAAGGCCGGCCTTCACGCTCCCGACCAGACCCTGGCCTCCATCTGACCTCCAACACGTGACTCCCTCCAGCTCCCTCTCCATCTGTTGGCCTTTTTGTTTGATGATAATTTTGTCAGCAACTTTACATTTACTCATTTTTTGTCACTTTTGTTTTTGAAATGTTTTCCACCTCAATTTTTCGTCTAGTTGAAACTGATTCTGTTGGTAAAGCAGTTGGTTGATTAACTGATCAGCTGGTCAACAGAATATTAATCATGAACGTTCACTCGTGAGGTTTGACGAAGGTCCACTTATTAGCTTCTTCTGGAGCTGTCAACCTTATCAAATGGTACTCTTAGTTGTCATGGAGATGGATCTGTTACCACACGAGCTGAGTAACTGTTGAGATTTCATCAACAGTGCTGTGGACCTTGATTTAGGAGTGTTTTACAACTGCAACAATTCGATTGACTGAAAATGAACCTTTGGTTTTCAACTTTTCTAAAGTATTTTTTAAGAAGTTATGCCAAACATTCTCTGGTTCCTACTTCTAAAATGTGAATATTTGCTGGTTTTCTTTGGTCAGACAAAAACAAGACATTTGAAAACCACCATCTCAAACTTTCAGACTTTCTGAAATTGTGATGAACGTTTTTACAATTTCCCGACACTTTATGGACTAAACTCGAGAAAGATGATCATCAGATTAATCAATTCTGAAAATTATCATTAGTTGCAGCTCTAGATAGTTTTCTCAAATAGTATTAATTACCAACAATTTTGACAGTTGATTATTGTTTAAGTCATTGATTTAGAAACAAAATGCCAAGCATCTGAGGTACCCTGGTGGTGGCTTTTAAGAGGCCGACTATCTCAATCACAGGGCCCCCAGTTTGATTCTGGGTGGGGTCCTTTTTTGCGTGTCATTCTCCATCTCTCTCCTGTCGTTTGCTATAATCATTCTACTTTTAACTAATAAACCAAATGGCCAAAAAATATTTAAAAAAAGAGCCAAACATTCTCTGCTTCCAGCCTCTTAACTTTGATGATTTACTGCTCTTCTCTGGTTTTATATCTTTGTAAATCGAATTTCTTTGGGTTTGGGACTGTTGGTACTTTGGGCTCTGGGAACCTATGATGGCTATTTGTCACGTTATTTTTCACATTTTATAGACCAAACAATCATCCATGGACACTTGACAGGTATTGATTTGGCCATAAAATAATATCGTGTGTGATCAACTGTGCTGTTTTTCAATGACATAGTAAAAAACAAATGATAAAACCTTGGAACAAGGTTGCAGTTTTCGCTCCAGCCGGCCACTAATGACACCAAATCTCTTCTGCTTTCGATGCTCCGTGCAAGCAGCTTGTTTCCTTGGCTGCATGTCATTGGCGGAGACACTTTTTGACCGCCACTGGCTGGAAATGCTGTCACTGTTCCTCTGGGAGCCCATCTTTGAAAATGGCCACTATGGCCACTCAAAGCACCGGTAAGTTTGTTTGCACTCAATAGTGGTAGAGAGTGCTCGTAAATGAAGACGCAGTGGAAGATAGAGCATGTGTCGTCCCAGGGGATTGCCTTAAAGGCTCTGCAGGAAGAGGTAAAGATCAAGTAAAATGGGAACAACGTCAAGCCAAATGTAAACGGAGGAGATTTTATATGGGTGAAAATTTGAATTGCTTGTTGTACGGTGATACAGTAATTTGCAAAAGTACTTTACTTCACCTAACAGCCTTCATGTCTCACGGGGCATTGGTGGTTACAGTGAAAGAGGCTCAGGTCAACGCTTGAAGGAGAAAAGTACAATGATTCACACTCAGATTTATCAAGATGTATGCATGCACATGATTGGATATATGAATGTTTAGTCACCCAATTTGTCATCCCTTCACTTTGTCTAGCGTTTGATCTGTCAGCGTCACAGTTTCTATTTTCAAACGACCTTCATGTCATCGTTTCCTCTGATAACAATGAGATTTTGTCAGTTTTGATTTGCAGATATCCATTTTTGAAGGAGGCAGATAGAGAATTAATTACAGTTTTATTTTTAATAGTGAGTTGGTCTTATCTGTGGGTTTTTTTGACAGCAATATTTCATCATAATTTCATTAATATTCACACTGTGACAGAGATCCACTTGTTTGCATACTGATGTGTACGCTGTGTGCGTGTTTGTGTGCTTAATTGGTCATTGGTTGCTCAATTGGTTATAGGAAGGACACAGGAAGTGAGTATTTATAGATCCTTCAAGCTTTCAAAGCAGGAGGGAGCTTCCTGAGTGGTGCACAAAGGGGGGATTTTATATAGGTGTGTGTTTTTACGTGTGTGTGTGTTTACATGTGAAACGGAGGCAGGGAAGGCGATGAAGGAGCACAGGGAGGCCGCTTGTGCGAGCGAGAGCGAGAAATACTGTGTGCGAGAGGCATGTGACTGTATGTGTGTGTTTGAATTATTTAGCCCAGCGTCCCGACAGAGGAGTGAACGAGGTCAGGAGCTCATTGCTGCAACGTTTTTCCTCTCTCCATCCATCCATCTCTACACCCTCCACCCACCAGCCCTCTTCCTCCTCCTCCTCCTCCTCCGTCGCTGCAGAGCTCCTCGTTTATTCTGCCTGTCTTAATAAACAGGAACTTAGTAACAAAAGGCTTCCCACATGTTACTCATGTCCCCTCAATTATGGGCAAGCCATGAGGGAAAAACATCGATCCAATTAAACACAGACTCTGAAACCCGCTGTGTGTGTGTGTGTGTGTGTTGTGTGTGTTTGTGTGGACCCTCTCAAGTAAACCTTTGAACCCCGGTGCTTTAAAGGGCTCTTTCAAAGGCGTTTGCAGGCTGAACGAGCCGCTGAAGCTAATGAGCTGTGTGTGTGTGAAGAGTGAAAAACTGTGTGTGTGTGTGTGGGTGTGTGTGTGTGTGTGGTTGGGAGGGTAGGGATTCTGTAATATTGCTTGGTGGTTGCAGCAGGTTCTCTCTCCCATGAGGTCTTTCTATAAACGCCTCCCCGCGCATGCACACACACTCAAACACACACACGCGCGCGCGCACACTTTTGCGGCAGCAGGTGATTCATTCTTAATCTTTCATTCCAACAGTTGTGGATTAGCCCTAATCTTAGCCAGCAGAGACCCAGGTCTAAAAGGCTGACTGACACTGAGAGTGTGTGTGTGTGTGTGTGTGTGTGTGTCCTCGAGTGTATTGTTTATTTAGCCATATGTGTGACATGATAATTGTTTCCCTTGTTGGACTGAAGGGGGGTGTCTGTCTGACAGGACATGATATGACTGAGGCAGACACACATGACAGATTGACAGGTCACACAACACTGAAACATTAGACACAGCAGGAGGAGGAGGAGGAAGAGGAGGAGGCAGTGATAGATGAGAGGCATCACTTCTGTTGACATTAATTCCCTTTTTGACATTTTAAAATTAGCTCAATCACCCCCAATGTGAGTTGCAGTTGTATATTTAGTTGGGTTTTAGTTTACTTTAAGGGCAGCAACTAACGATTACTTTCAATCGATTAATCTGCCAATTATTTTCCTGACTAGAAATCAATGAAAAATGCCCATCACAGTTTCTCAGAGCCAAAGGTGATGTCATTAAATGTCTTGTTTTGCCCAACCAACAGTAATAATAGATATTATGATGTTAAGATGGAAAAGCAGCAGATTCTCACATCTGAGAAGCTGGAACCATCAACTGACATTTTTGCTTGTAAACTTACTTTTCGCACTAAATCAATTATCAAAATAGTTTTCAAATAATTTTCTGTTGATTGATTAATCATTTGCTGCTCTATTGCTCTGCTATAATTGTCCCTGGTGGTGACGAGGGCCAGCTATTGTTTGAAATGTTTCGACACTGAGTTTTAGTACCAAACTGACATTTATTCGATACCTTACTCTGAGAAATATAAACACTTTTTATTTCTACAAAACCCTTTTTTCATTTAAGAAAAGAAGCTCAAATGTTAATTAATAAAATAAAAACTCAGCAGAAGCAGTCGTACAAGATGTTTGCCTGAACAAACTAACGATCAATTTCCTCGTAGATTAATCCGTTTATTTTTTAAAAATAATCGAGTAGTCTATAAAATGTAGTAGTAGTGAAAAATGCTCATCACTGTTTCTCAGAGCCCAAGGTAACGTCTTCAGGTTGTTTGTTTTGTCCGACCGAAAGCCCAAAAGCGAAAGATGTTCAATTTACAGAAATATAAAAACAGCAAATGTTTGACAATTTTGCTTGATAAATGACTGAAATTATTAATCTATTATCGATATAGTTGATGATTGATTTTCTGTAAATAGATAAATAGTCATAATTTTGATTTGAATTAGTAAATATCTGATTAAAGACATTTGATGCCAACTTCCAGTACTACACACACATTTCTGTCATTTCGGTTTTGAAGAAGAAAAGCATTTCTGCTAAACAAAATTGGGTTTACATGTCATGACTCTTCTCCAATCTTTTACTTTTTCTTGTGAAAGCAGAGCAGTTTTTCCTCTCTGCTTCTATACTCTGCTGCTACAGACGAACTTCTATCAGTACCAAAATAGTATTGAGGTTCGGGAGTCATTGTGGCCTCGTGGTTTAGAGGCATACAATTTACTTTGATTACAAAGTCCCCAGTTTGATTCTTTCTTTTTTTCGTTTTGCGTCATTCCCCCTTTCTATCCCCTCATTGCCCAAAAATACTTAAAAAGTATTGAGGTCCAATACCCAACTCTAATTGTGACAGGAAATATTTGGCTTAGCAATTTCTGAATATAAATTGTATCTTAACACCTCACAGCTCTTGGGAAATGTTCTTCCCCCCGAAAAAACTTGAACAAAGCAGAAAGGTGTGGCGACAGATTTGAAAGTGATTAGATATTGTGTGGAGATGGAGGGAGAGGAGATTTGAGGAGAGCGAAAAGGGGGAATGAGGTCAGAGGCAATCACAGACAAAAGTGATATTAAAGCAGGGGTGGTGGCTAAAGTGCAGCAGAGGAAAAGAAGCAGATTGGAGAGAAGACGGAAAATGTAGCAGACGGGGGGAGGAAAGCGAGGGGGGACTAGACGAGAGTAGAATTTGTTAATATGTAAAAGCAGTAAAAGGATGTGAGTGGCTCATCAGAAAATAGCGTGAGATGAATGGGGAGGGATTGGCTTCAGGTAGAAATGATAAAAGAGCCGAGGAGCTGACGAGGGAGAAAAAAGAGAAAATGAAAGGGAGATGGATGGGGTGGATTGATGTCCTGTTAGAGAGAGAGAGACTGGTGGTTAACGCAGGCCTGTAAAGAGCTTAGAGCAGCTGAGACGGATTGAATGGAGAGAACAACCTGGACAGGATTACACCGAGACAGGAGAGAGAGGAGGGCTGTAAGAGCGAGATCATATCGTAGCCCGTATATCTCCCTGTCCTCCAGTTACACGTTTCAACTGGTTTACGCCGACACTGACCACAAGCTGCACAGTCGCACTTTAATTAAACCGAGCCCACGGTATCAAGGCATTAATGATCACCAATTGTTACACCAAACACATGGAGCTAATCTATGCATTAGACAATCATTCACCAGCCATTAGTTTCTTAAATCCACCTCTTAATTAATTAGTCAGTGAGTAATGTTGCCTACTGAGGGATGAAGCTATCTTTAACTGCACTGTGAAAGAACAATCAGAGGTGAGTGAGCACGCTCGCACCCAAAGCTTGTTTTAATATTTATTTTTTGAGCTGAGGTGATTCAACAGAGGCTGACGGGAGATAAGACTGCGTGAGTGGCAACAGGGAACTCCTACTAGAATAATATAATACTGTTACCCATTAATCCTCATTATCTACTTGCTCACACCCACCTGCTGCATGCATCTGTGAGCATTGCTCGATATAACATGCGGCGGAGGTTTTCGCTTGTAGATTTTTAAAGGAATAGTTAAACATTTTGGGATATATGTTTATTTGCTGTCTCTCCAAGACTGATATAGTGTCTGCGTGTTAAAGTACGTAGCTGGAGTCAGGACGTGGTTAGCCCAGCTTAGCATAAAGACTGGAAGCGGGGGGGCAGCTTGCTTTGCTCTGTCCAAAGTGAAACAATATGCCTGCCAACACCTCTAAAACTGTCTTATTCACACAATGAATCTCGTGTCTTTAAGTTGTACATGTACAGACACGTAAAGCTGACAATTTGTGGTTTGAGAGGGAGTTATGTGTTGGAGTTATTTATTGATAAACCACATCCCAATTAGAGCTGCAACGATTAGTTGATTAGGCGATTAATCGATTAGTTGTCAACTATTAAATGAATCGCCAACTATTTTGATAATCGATTAATCGTTTTGAGTAATTTTTTTAAGAAAAAGTGTCTAAATTATCTGATTTTGGCTTCTTACATGTGAATTTTTCTGGTTTCTTTTGTCCTCTATGACAGTAAACTGAATATCTTTGGGTTGTGGACAAAGCAAGAGGACGTCACCTTGGGCTCTGGGAAACAGCGATCAACATTTTTCACCATTTTCTGACATTTTATGGACCACACAACTGATCGAGAAAATTATCAACAGATTAACCGATAATGAAAATAATCGTTAGTTGCGGCCCTAATCCCAATACTACAGTGGGGGTTGCCAGGTATGGCCAGTGTGCACAGGTTTTGGCTCGACGCTACCAAACCTGGCAGTGCGCTCAGCAGTTGTTCAACAAGAAGGCAAATAAGCAAATTTCCCAATATGTTGAACTCTGCCTTTTAAAATGGGACCCCTCATTACTAGCTGCATGTGTCTATCAGCCCAACTCACTTTAGTGATTTTCCCTGCTCAAATGATCTCATTTGAACATTTTAAGAGGTCTAAAGATGAAAAATTATCGTATATTTTACAAGAGAAAAGCAAAAAAATTCATGAAAAGTCAGGAAAAATAAATTTAATTTTGTGTCTGTTCTATCTTGTTAACCTTTTATCATCCATTGTTCCACCTGCAAGATACAAGCACTGTATAGATATTTAAATGCACTGCTTGTATTATGAAAAGTTATACTCTTGTCCGGGGCTGTGACTAATGATTATTTTCATTATCGATGATCCTCTTGATTATTTTTTGATTAATTACTTAATCCCTTGATCTATAAAAGTTTAGCTATCCATTATAATCCAAGGTAATGTTTAAAAATGTGTTATTTTGTCCTGACTATATATAAAATAGTTGCTAATTAATTTCAGCTCCACTCTTGTATTTTTGGTCATCATTTCCAAAAAGAATGGCCAGTAATAATAATAAATAATCCAGGTACAATGCAGGAGTGTATTTAAAGAAATCTTAAAAATATGTTATCTCTGCGGGAGTGGGTGTCTTGCAACCCCTTTGTTTGGTCCTGCCGTATATCATCTGATAAACACAATCATATCAGATGATGCAAAATGTAAAATAACATCTGCACATCCGCCAAGACAACACAGGGCCATTCATTGAAAAAAAACATCTTATTTCCTTACTCGTCTCTCATGTTGGCTCATGATTCGTTGAAGTCTTCTGACACTGATTCGTTAGTTAATCAGTATCTCATGATAAATATGTGATTAGGTCACAAGCTTCCAGTCTGTGTGGCCCAGTAAGACGGAGACCATATGCTGCTCTCGCCGCACTGAGAGTTCACTGCGCCGCCAGATCTCACAACCTGCGTAATTAGTGTTCGATATCAAGGGCTGTTATGATACATGAAGAATCAATCGGCTATCTGGCTGCGCTCGCAGTCACTTGGCCTTCAGTCTATTGGCTGGAAAACCGCTCCAAGGCTCGGGATTGGCTGCCAGTTCGTCAAAGTCAGTCAACCAATGGGAGGGAGCCAAGAGAGCGTAGCAAGGTCAGCTGCTGGGATGCCCCTGGAGCAGCAATTTGTTTACCTCCTCTCTGCATGTGTGTGTGTGTGTGGGAGAAAAAGAGAGGTATGGCATGATAATAATATGCATCATGCCCTCCGCACACACACTCACAAAGGTGCATCATCTTTCCATTCCAGATTGAATTACACAGAGCTGATTGGATTTTTCTCCTCTGCATCAAAGACAAAAACACTCCTCTCTCGTTCTCCACCTCCCCTCCTGCCTCTGGGTCCATCCATCCCATCATCATCCCCTGCTTTTCTGTCCCTCTCAAGTAGTCTCAGTTTGCACTTTTTCCTCTCTAAGATTCTGCCTTTTATGCATCGATTTCCCCTCTTCTCCTTGCCATTCCTTGCTTGGGGTCTGTAAAGTCGCATGACTGTCATTAGCCTGATTACACAGACTGTAATTATATGAACACACGCAAATGCTGCCTTGTGATTCACATCACTGTATATGGGCTGATATGTGATTCTCATCAACGTCTGTTTGCGTGTGCATTTTTTTGTATGCGTGTGTGCGTTAAGGTTTTCGATTTTGGGGCTGAAAAGAGACCATTGATTACCGTTTCTGAGTGTACTCTGAGTGCCCCTCTCCCTCGCTCTCTGCTGCACAAAGGCATCATGGTCCGCGGGGCGCTCTCTCTCACACGCAGCCACATTTCTGAGCCCTTTTGAAAAGTTCCTTAGAAACACGAGAAAAGTTCCAGCCACAGGCGCCACGCCCTCCCACTGGCCCGGCAGAAATAGGCCCATTGAGCCAGGCTATAATCACACACACACACACACACACACACAAATCCGCATTCAGCCTCGCTCCTCTCTCTCCAGCACTTCATAGAAGCGGCCACAAAAACGCAGTCATTGACCCACCAGCCAACCAGCAGCATTCACCGCTCACTGCAACATTTCTCCAACCAAACATCAATACACTCACCAACACGCACACACACACTCACTGGCACTCCCTGAAATCTTCCAACACACACCCTCATAAGCACACAAATACATGGCGGCAGCGGTGGCGGCGCATTGTGGAGTGTGGGAGCGGCAGTTGTGTCAGAATCTCAAGGCATTTCTGGCAGCAGGACAGTGACACACACACACACACACACACTCACTCAGAGATGCGTGTTTCATAAGGTCATATATAATGGAGGAGGATTCCACGCAGAGAGGCCTCGTGTGTGCGTCTGCGTGTGTTTGTGTGTGTGTGAGCTAGCCTTGAGATGTGGTCTTTAATCCTGTTGGATTGTCAGATTAGTGTAACAGCTGGGTCTCACATACAGATATACATCTCTCTGTCTCCCTGTCTCTGTATCACCCCTCCTCCCATCATACTCCCATCCCCTCTGTACGCGGCCAAGAGCTGTGTGGATCCATGCATTAGTGTGTGTGTGTGTGTGTGTGTGTGGCAGTCTCACAGCTCCAGTCCATTACACGGTTTCAGACCAGCTGATGTGTCACTACACAGTCAGGCGACCTCTACTGAGTCTGCGGCGAGTTTCAGTGTCAGCTGCTCGTTTTGTCAGAGATACTGAGACATTAAAGGTTAAACACACTCTGTCGCCGAGGGCCCGACTCGCTGCTCCTTCAGCCCCCCCCCACCGACCGGCCGATCGTGTTCCCTTCAAACACAAATGGAATATTCAATTTCAATATTGAAAGTCTTTATTTATTCATTTATCCCATTTATAGTTGTAAGATTGCTCTCGTGGTTAACTTGGCAACACCTGTGGTTACCGTGGTAACAGTAAATGCAGTTTAATACCACAGCAAACACTCCTGGAGCAGCTGCTTTGTCAGAAATATAACCGAAGAGGAGCTGGTTTATCTGTTTACAGCGCAGCCAAACAAACTCGGGTTGTTTTAATAAAGAAGTCAGTTTCTGCCATGAAAACATCTCCCAAAATGAAACCCAATCCGCCCCAACCTTGGTAACAAATACACTGCGTTTCCTGTGAGTCCTTCACAATAAAGCCATGTCAGGCATGTAAAGCAGCAGCAGTGGGAAATGTTTGGTTTGCATTAGCAGTAACCTAATACAGCTTTGATATGGCTGCAGGAAAATGAACAGTGAGGCTGATCTATGAGGTAAAATAACAGTGGTTTACATACATGCACTGTTTCCTGTGAGTCCCTGGTGCACAGGTAGGTTGAAGCCCGGACTCACTTCCAATAAAAAGTACTATATAGAGAGGTAGTTACAGAAAATTAGAAGAGAAAAAAGTATATATTGTTGGCAAAAGGTCAAAATGTCATTAGCAATCAAGTTGCAAGAAGATTTTTCACATAATCAATGAAGGGAAACCAGATTCTATTGTGTTTTTCAAGTGATTTATTCAAAGTGAACCTCAGTTTCTCAATTTTAAGACACATCATGACCTCCAGAATCAATTGTATAAAAGAGGGAGGGCAGGCAGCCTTCCACAAAATGAAGATTAATCGTCGAGCTAACAATGAAGCAAATGCTATAGCCGTTGACTGATATGAAGTAATGCTACGCTCTGTTGAAGGTACACTGAACATGGCCATAAATGGATTTGGGTCTATTGTTTTGTAACAGATATATGAGATGAATATTGAAAGTCTCTCTGTGTGGATTTAAATTGCCTTTCAGTGATCCAGATGCATGATTTTCTTTCCTCCACTGTGCACCTGTTCTGTCCCTGCAGCTCTCTGACCAAGCCATTCACTGTACCATATACCATATTTAGCAAATGCATGACTTTCCATAAGGGCATTCATCTCTTGGATCATCTTTGTCCTTATAACTCAGTGGAGAAAGATAATATTAGAAAGATAATATTAGTGCTTGGATGCTTTTCAGCTGTGGTTTGGTGCTGCACTGAGACTGCTTCAGGGCCGGAGCAAGCTGGAATAACAAACTAGAGCCGGTGTAATGCCATCCTCCCACAGGTTTTGTACGGGGAATTAATACGGCCAGCGTGGCCGCGATTTGGATCAGCCATGGTAGCGCTATCAGGAATTTGATCGGCAGAAAGCACTAAAAATAGTGGGGGAAGAAAAAGTGTTTCACTCATTTCCTGGCTGTTGTACATGAACATGTTTACAGTTTTTGCTCGGTGGTTCACATTTATTGGTCACAGAGAGCACTTGTTTGTGAAAAACTGAGACAAACATGCAGGAAAAGATTAGAAATATGTTTGGCAGGGGACTAAATCAGCATTTCTACCTTCCCACTCAGCGCCACTTACAGCATCATGTCCATAAGGATCTTTTTGGCGTTGACAAGCAGGTTTAGATTATTTCATATTTAAAAATAACATAAGCAGCTATAAATGTCAAATGTTAGTTTTTTTATATCCCAAATTAGTCTGAACATTGACATCAAACATACCTTTTCTATGAATCCCCGTGTAGTCTGATTTTATCCAAGACACCCGGAACCACTTCCCATCTTTTAAACAGCTAATCAGTGTAAAATTGCTCAGCGGGTTCCCTCTTACAAACACAAAGTGATGCCTGCTTATGACCCCCTGCTGCAGCTGTTACTGCACAGAATCTCTTGACTCTAAATGATAATTTAACTTTACAATTTGGAGCCATTTTACTTGGCTTACTGCTGAAAAAAGAGGGCCGGGGGGGGCTGAAAATACTTATTATTTCACAGGAGGAGACATTCATCACAGACATTGAAACTATGACAGTAAATGTATGTATTATGAATACAGTTGGAAAATCATTCTGATGGATGCTGAGTGGTTTTGAGCCACAGGGTGAGGATTTTTATATATTTTTTTATTCTGTGAAAAATCTTATTTAAAGATACAATCCCTGATTTTTTTTTTTTAATATCACCAAATAGTATCACAGTTCAGTTTTACAGCATCAACAGTGAGCTGGGAGGAAATTTTGTGAGTCAGTGGCATCAAGTTAGGCACTAAATAAATGGATGCATCACTGAGGTGTCAGGGGGCCCCTAAGCTTGAGTTGGAAGTTTTAAAGAGACATTCTTCATTGGTGAGCTCAGTCAAGGGACATATAGATCACATTTTTTAACCTGATCCTTTAACATCAAATATCTGTTGACACTAAGTCTGATCTGATATAGATTTTCGTTAAACTTGGATGGTTTACTTTAATATTTTCTTGCATGTTATTGTATTTTGCGTACTTTCTGTATGTATTTCTGTTTTAGCATTTTGGGGAAATGCTGAACACTTGAAAGACTTAGACAGAGTTAGCCAATAAATCATGACATACATTAAGCATGTGACTTAAGTGTCCACTGAAGAGATGAAAAATGGCGGCAGACGTAAACATCAGTGAAGCGATGAGGAGACTGTAACATTGTTCAAAATAGCACATAAGTGCCATGTATCCATCGTGTTTTCTTCATTGTTTTCCATCGTTTGAGCTTTGACTGGCGCTCATATAATTTCGTCTTCTTGTCGCACCCTCTTCTTCTATAATAGCTTAATGGCGCCTGACTGGAGAATTAGCTCCACCAGCTTTTTATCTTGATGAATCAACTCCTAATATTTGCAGTACAGTAGTGACAGAAGTGAGATGGACATGCTCATTACTTTGCATTTTTCTTTTGCCGATTTTCTGGAAATTCGGTTGACATTTTGTTACATTTGGATGGAAACCTGGCTAGTCAGTATCTGCTGTGGCAGTAAGGTTTGGAGAGGATTCAGACCGCCTCTCTTCATCTCAAGCATGACCAAAATAGTTTCAACCAACAGCAGAACTTTAGAGTTAAAATGAACCTGCAAAAATACCACAGAAAAAACATGCAAAACAACCGACAGTGGTGTGCAGGGGTGCTCTAGTGAGACGGGGAGGTCCTTTTATGTGTCTGTGCCCAGGGGCCCATCGGCTCATTGCATGTCCATGAATGAAGGAGAGTATTTTGGGATTTTAAATCACCTCAGTAGACTGAGACAGGACTTCTTTGACCCCTTTGGCTGTATCGTGCAGGTGTCAGCTGTTTTAAGGTTCAAAGGAGTGCACCTGACGTCATTGCTACAAGATACTGTCTCGACACCCGACCGTCTGTGTGTGTATGTGTTATAAGGTGTCATCGAGTGTGTGAGCAGCGGGACTATGCAGAGGCTTTCTGTGCTAATCTCTGCTGAAGGTGGCAGGTGTCTTAACCAGGCCATCACCTGGTAACCTACTCACACACACACACACACACACTGCCTGCCCTCTATCTCTCTCACGTCTCCTTGTCTGACTGTTAAGTGTGTTAGCGTCCAGGCTGGCTGCCGTCCAACCTGCCCAGCTGGTAAGAGAGGATGAGCAGGGCGGAGAGTGAGGCGAGGCGGAAAAGCAAAAGATGGAGGGAGATTAGAGGTCACTACTGACAGGGTCGGAAAGAAAGATGGGTATGGAACAATACAAACAGTAAAACAGGCTGCAGTTTTTCCTGTAAATGTGCGAGTAGTCCGAGGGCACGTGCCAAGCGGTCTGACCCTTTCCAGACAGAGAGTTTTCAACAGTCCACTTCTGTCAGCGAGTCTGCGTGGCTCAAACTGTCCAACTCTTATCAGTGCAGGTCAGACTGCTCCGGAGAGGCGCAGACACAGAATCAGCAGCCGCTTCGTGAAGCGTGGGCTCTCCACCCACAGTGAATTAAACTGCAGGGAGGATGGAAATGTGGCCCATAAAGATCACTTCACCTCATTTTGGGGCTGATGTGGGTCTCAAATTCCCACCAGATGATTATTACTGTCATGCTGTGTTCAAGTGCCCGGTCGACACGTTTGACATCCAGCGCTTCAGCTCAGTCAGGACACCCACGTTGAAGTTTAAGCCATTCATTGCAACAATGATACACATTTAGTTTGCTGGTGTGGCTCTGCTCTGCTCGCATGAGGCTTTGGTGCAAATCTGAGCAAACTGGACACAGACTGTCTTTAAGCTGAGCCACAAACACACACATATACAACCTGTGACACGTGTAGACACTGCTTCATCTTGAGGGGTTACAAACCAAAAAAGGTGGGACTGTTGGGTACCACTTGTTAATGGCTTGGACTGTGGCATGCAGAGGTTTAGACTGTAATAGACTGTTTTTTTGCCTCAATTTGGTAACTTTTTTGATGATTAATTTCTAGATCGTGCTTACATTTGAGAAAATATTCAAGTGGATTTCTTTCCTTCCTCCATGAACAGCGTGGTGTGAAAAATGGACATGAAAAAAAGAATACAATGGACCCGACCTCAGTGTCTTTTTCATTGTGTTTCTACTCCCTCTTCTCCTTCGACGCTGTGGATGCAGTAAATGGAGGGACAGCTAGAGGAGTGGGACTCACAGATGGTGCCAGAAAGCAGAGGGAGTATTCAAATTATTCTTCACAGTTTGAGAGCTCAGAGATGCTGCAGCAGTCGAGAACATTCGCTCTGATAAAATCTCTCACATAATAAAAACCGTAATTAACGATTATTTCTCCAAAGCAGAGCAGCGTTTGCGTCTATCGGGAGCTTAAAATGCTTGCTTGTGTGCATGTATGGGTGTGTGTGTGTGCGTGTGTGCTAGGCATTGTGCAGCAGTAGCCGCAGCCTCTCGGGTTACTGAGGAATGCATTTGAAGTCAATCACAATGAAGCTTTCTATCTGCCCAGCTAGCCTAAAGGGGATCTCCGAACTGAGCTCAACTGGACCAGCCAGAAAATCAACCCAAATAAAAAATCATCTTTGGTCAGCTGATCTTCCACCAGCACTGTGTTTGTTTGTGTGTGTGGGGTGTGTGTGTGTGTGTGTGTGTGTGTGTGTGTGTGTGTGAAACCCGGTCTATATAACTACATCTGCCTCCTATTGTTATCGGACTTCCTGCATCTTAGTATTAGCTGTGCTGCAAACACCCATTGTCCCTACAGACAAAACACACACACACACACACCATGGTCTTTTTCTCTTCCACACTCATGCTGGTAATTGTCATATAACCTTCACACACACACACACACACACCTTCTCATTGTCAGGTTGCTACAGTGTTGCCACTTTAATGTCACACTTTCACACTTACAATCTTGCTTCTTTTTTTTTTCATTTTGATTCTAAATTAAAATCTGTAACAAATTCCTGTAGAATATTAATATCTGTGAAACCGCAGCATTGTCAGCTCAGGTTTAAAATCCAGGCGGTGTAGCTGTAAAACGAGCAGACACACACACACACACACACACACACAGAGCGGCTATAGTGAAAAGGATCAAGTCCATAGTGCAAAGCCTGATGTCAGCTTTAGATCAGGTTTCTACCTGAGTCACTGCAAATGTTGCAACACCCCTCAGAGGACGCACCTGTGTTTCGCTTTGTCAGACCATGACATTACTCCGACAAACACAGATTCTTTGTCTGCCTCTGTCTTTTTTTTTTGTCCTTCAATTTGATGTTTTCCCCTTCTCCTTTTACACAAGGATACATAATTATATATTCCACGCTCCCAGATTGTTTTAAAATGACTCCAACTGGCACCGCGTTTCTTACAATGGCAGTGCTTCATACGTTGCCAAAAACCAGGATTGCATTCACTCCGCAGATGCAGCGGAATACGGTTGTCATCTTACAGTTTCCTTTTATAACGAATGGGAACAAAATGCAGCGGTGGAGGGAAATTGAGGGCAACATACAGATGATTTTGGCCCCGGGTTATGCGTGCGGTGGAGGAGAGCTCATTGCGTCTTGTTGTGGTTAGTTAGCTATGTGGCGCAGGCAGAAAGTACAGCTGTTTATAGCTCCTGAAACAGAGGCAAAATGCAGAGCTGGCCCTATTCGGCTCCCCCGAAATCACATAAAAACACACACACACACCCACACACACACAGATAGGTCTGAGGGGCATTTGTGTGTGCATGTACACACGCACCACAAACAAAACCTGTGATTATACCCATTCAGACACACACGCGCACTGTAATTACATACAGTGACGCACTACTGCCCGCCATACCGTGAATTCACACTTATAATATCGGCTCATAAATTGAACATGTGCAGGCACAGAGGGTGATTACATATTACTGTTAAAGGTTAGGATAAACATAGATGATGTACATTGAGACACACCAGTTCCAAAACTGAAAATAGGCAAACAGCAGACCAGCCTCTGCCGCTACAGTATGTCCTGGAGGTTGCTGTGTGTAAAAGGGGCCCCTGGGGTGGGCTCTGGTGCCGCCTTGGGGGTGGGGTGTGTGTTTATCTAAGTATGTGTATGTGTGTTTTTTGGAGTCACGCTGAATTTAGGGGGCTAGCCTCAAGATAAGAAATGGAGTTTAAGATGAAAGGAAAATGGGGCGAGGACGGGGATACACTGGCACTGCGTTTGTGGATCCAGAGGGGGG